>RJWM01000172.1:0-12793 GCA_004363535.1 Dasyprocta punctata | reverse complement strand
CAAAAAAATAAGGGCCATGGACTGGCAGGTGCAGAAAACAAGTCTGGCATCTTTTTATAGTATCAGAAGGTGGGTGTTACGGCTAGGGCCAGGAAGTGAGGGAGGTTAGCACCTGGGCTTGGGGCCTTGCTAAGGAAGGGGTTCCCACCCTGTAGTTTGTAAGAAAAAGTGGCACAAATGAGCAATGCTTTAGAGTGGGTGCTTGGTAGAGATGGGGATGGAGAGGCAGGGCAGCCAGCTGAGAAGCTGTGAAAATAGTCCAGAGGCTGTGCGCTGGACTGGAGCTATGGAGTGCTGTGGAGGGAGTGGCCAGGGTTGGGGAAGTGACGAAGGCAGAGCTGACAGGACACAGCGTAGAGGGAGAATACGTGGGAACAAGGACAGTGGTTGGTGGGAGATCCCTTTATTGTTGTGGGACCTGAGCCCTGGTGGATGATGGTCCTGATGTACTGAGCAATAGGAAGGCCCCAAGAGGGGGTGGCAGAATCAGAGGCCTCATATCAGGCACCTGAACATAGGGTCTGAATTCTAGACTCTGTGAGGAAGTACAGACTAAAGAAGTCAGCTTGTGGTCATTCACACATAGCTGACAGTCACAGCCACAGGACTGGGTGAACTTCCTTCCTAGTGGAAGGTAGAGAAGAGTGCTGAGGGCTGAGTCCTGGAGCCCCGTAGTGCTTAGACTGCTACTTGGAGCTGGAGCCAGTGAACGAGCCTGAGAAGGGGCAACTGGTGCAGTTTCAGGGAGGGCACAGTCAGCCGTGTGCATGCTGCTGGAGGTGCTGCAAGATGAGGACATCCCTGGCAAGGGCTGGTATGTTTTTGAGAGGGAGGAAGATAATGGCCTGGTTGGATCAAGCTGGAAAGAGACTAGGAGGTAAGATACTGCAGAAAACAGGCAGAAGCGGGGAATAATTGGGTCAGAGAAGGGATTTTGTTACTGTCATTGTTTTCACCAGTTGGAATGATCCCGTACTAAGAGAAATTAGTGATACAGGAAAGAAAATGTTTATCCTGGAGGAGGAGAGGATGGAAGAGGCTATGAGTACAGCTGCAGGACAGGTGGCAGCTGTGCCTGGGGTGGGTGCAGGAGGAGATGGAGCTGAGGATGTGAGTAGCCTGGTGTGGGTGCTGACGTTGCCAGGGTGGTGGCATGGATGGATGGGTGGTAAGTGCTGGGGAGAGTGGTGTGCTGAGGTCCTGGTGGATGGAGGGTTAGGCAGGAGATTGATTTTTAAAGAAGAGGGGTGGGCATTATGTAACAGGAAGGAGAGTTTGGTGGCTCCCAGCACCCCTGAGATGTGTGGAGCACGGGAGAGACAAGGGCGGGGGAGGTGGTTGGGGAGGAAAGACAACTTGAAGAGGAACAATGGGGCGGTTAACATAGGACCTGGGGGTCTGATACCAGTCTCCAGAGGGCACAGTGAGAGGGAACTGAGGAGGAGGGTGAGGGGGGTGGAGACAAATTAGGAGGTATGCAGGCCAGAGCAGAAAGAGTTCCTGAGGTAAGGCAAGTTGGAGAGCGAGTCAGAGCAGGAAGTGTGAGGCTGGCGGTGGAGGAGCGTGGGATGGAGGTGGAAGCACCTGGGCCCCTGCTGACCCTCCAGCCACGGCACAGAGCCTGAGCGCCCTGCTGAAGAATATACATGATGAGAGCCCGAATGGGTGGCAACGGAGAGCTAGAGTCTAGGAGGTTTTGGAGGAGATAGAATCATCTCTAAAGTGGCCCCCAGTTGGGCATGGTGGCACATGCCCGTAATCCCAGCATTCAGGAGACTGAGGCAGGAGGATCACTGCGAGTTCAAGGCCAGCCTGAACTACATACTGAGACCCTATCAAAAAAATAAAGTGGCCCCTGGAAAGGAGAGAAGCAGACATGGAGACCCTGGGTCCCTTGTCACCTAGACTGGGATGTGAAGCATGTGTGCAAGGGCAGCCACAGCAGAGTTGGGGAGGACGGGTGGCCTCTGGAGGGAACGGCAGGGGCGGACAGCCTGAAGCTCCCTGTGCACAGCTCCTCCTCTTCCCTATAGCCAGTGGCCAAGAGGTCCTCCAAGCCATCCGGAACTATGTTCGCTTCTTCTTTGGCTGCCGTGACTGTGCTCAACATTTTGAACAGATGGCTGCTGGCTCCATGAAGCGGGTGAGGAGTCCGAATGATGCGGTTCTCTGGCTGTGGTCGAGCCACAACAGAGTCAATGCTCGCCTTGCAGGTAAGGAAGGGCCACTGTCAAGACTGTGAGGGGAGAGGCACTTAGGCGTCTTGGGCCAAAGGTGGGGGACATTCACTGTCCCCTCAGCCTGTGCTTCTTAGCTCACGCTCTGACAGGCCTGGTAGGCAATGGTACTATCATGAGACCATCTTCTAGGTCAGCGAACCAAGATTGGGCCTCTGTGAGACCCTGGTCCTCTGGTGCCATTGCTCTCCTTCCTCTATACCAGGGCCTCCCATTCTGGCCTTTTGGGGTCTCTCCTATCACCCCAGCTCTGCTTACTGGCTGTTGGCTTCCTCCAAACTAATAGGAAGGAGAGAGAGAGGGTTTTTTCACTCCCAGGGAAAGATATCATGATTGAGCTGGAGAAGACCCAGGATCTGGAAAAGTGATGGTGAACCTGCAGCATGCGAGCCACAGTGGGCTGTTTGTTACCTTGAAAGCTCTAAAAGATCCGTCATCGCTGGTCTAAGAGTACCAGGGGCTGATTCCCATAAGGGGCAGCCTTGTCTTCTGAGTTTTCCTCATTATGGCCCTTTCACTGCTTTCCTTTCCCCATGCATGGGAGTGCAGTGAGTCCTCCAGGCAAAAGCACTGGGCTCCCAGGAAAGTGGGTAGGGAGGAGCCATCTGTGGACAGAGGCCCCTTGTCTGTGGGGCTGTGACAGCTTTCCCAGGAGTGGGAGCCGTGTACAGAGCAGGTTAAGGTTGCTGAAAGCAGCAGGAGGTGCTGGGGTGCCTGCACTTGGTTTGTGCTCTCCTGGGGCCTCCTGGTGGACTTTGAAAACACCTGCCTGTCTCTCAGCCCACCCATCCTCCCCTCCCCAAATGCTGCATTTGACCTTCCAGCCTCATGATCTTGTAGGCTCCCAGCTGCCACCAGAGGGCCAGGAGCTGGAGTCCTTTCAAATCCACCTAATAATTAGCAGGTACAAATTGAGGGCTCATTTTGCAAGGCCTGATCATTATGGTCACTCAGTGGTTCCTTAGAATTTGCTTGTTGCTCCCTCCTCAAAATAACCATACTGATGTTCACATCTCTTGCTGTTGCTGCTGTTTCACAGTGATTAACGAGTTTTTTCCATTACTAAATTTTTGAAGAGGGGCACTTCCTACAGAGGGTTGGGCTGACTGGTACTTCCTGGGCAGCGCTGGGCCAGCAGGCTGCGGCCAGTGCACCCTGGATTCAGGACAGCATTTCCAGGCTTCCCACGCCCCACTGGGAGCCTACCCTGCCTCCAGTGCCCTTCCATACTGCCTGCCGTGGGTAGAGGGGTGCACCCATGGAGTTGCCAGAAGCACTTGTCTTAAACACCGAACAACAACAACAACAAAAAACTTCCCTTTAATCAGCAAAAGTGATACAGCATCCCTATAATGTTCAGAAAATTTAAAAAAAAAAAAAAACACTAAAGACCAACCAGAGTATAAAACAGGTTGTTCTGAAGCTTTGTGCCCTTTTCCATCTCTGATCTGCGATACAAACTGCTAGCAAAACCAACAAAAAGGGGCAGTGAGCCTGGTTGCCACTGGGAAGTGGCTGGAGTGGCAGGTGCTGGGATGGGGTGAGCGAGCCCTCCTCAGGAAGGGGGCTGTTGGCCGAGCCCTGCCGAGGGCCAGACCCCACCGCGCATGTGCCCCCTTTCCTCGGGCAAGGAGCTGGCATTCTGAGTGGGGGAGTGAGGGTTAGCTCTTAGGCAGCCGGCGTGTCACAGCCTGCTGTGTGTCTCTCCCCAGGTGCTCCCAGTGAGGACCCACAGTTCCCCAAGGTGCAGTGGCCACCCCACGAACTCTGCTCTGCCTGCCACAATGAACTCAGCGGGGAGCCTGTGTGGGACGTAGGCGCCACGCTCCGCTTCCTCAAGGCCCACTTCTCCCCACACAATATCGTCCTGCACTCCCCTCCAGCTGGACCAGCCTCCCGGAGCAGTGTGCACACTTTGGGAGCTGCCCCAAACCTGGGGGTGGGAGCTCTGGGACTGGTGACCAGAAACTCAACTCTGGACCCTGAGCGGGCCGATATCGCCGAATCCCCTGGAAGAAGCAACGTGTCAGATATTCCAGCAGAGAAACCTGAGGCAAGTGGCCCCCAGGTGCTGCACCCTGGCCTCCAGCTGAGCAGACCTGTGCCGGGGCAGGGGCTTCCTGAGCATGTAGCAGAGCCCCGGGGACAGCGACACTTGAGCAAGCGGGACACAGGGGCTGTGTTGCTGGCTGAGTCCTGGGCTGAGGAGAACCACTTCCACAGCCTTTCAGAACTGAGGCAAGGGGCCCGCAGCTCCAAACAGCTGGCCAGCATCCCCAAGAGGGAGCCAGAAGCCTGAGCTGTGCGAGGCCAAGGCCAGTGGCTGCAGGTGCTGGGAAGAGACTTTTCCTACCTGGACATCAGCCTCTGTGTGGGGCTCTACTCTCTGTCCTTCATGGGTTTGCTGGCCATATGTACCTGCTTCCAGGCCAGAATGAAGGTCCTGAAAGGCTATGCTGGTCACCTTGCAGCCTGAACCTTCTAGTTGAGGGGTGGGGCTGCCAGCTATGGGCATCCTCTGCTCCCTTAGCTTCCCTGCTTCCCCTGTCCAGCCCAGGAGGGTGGGAAGTCCACGAGAGCCAGTTGCTCCAGTGAAACCCCTGTGTCTGCTGGGAAGGAGCATTCCACAGACTGGAAAGACAGGAACAGGGCCCTTGTGCAGCTGACCAGCAAGGGAGGGCAGCCTTGGGCAGGGGCTTCAGAAGGCACAGGCCCTGGCCTCTCAGCACCAAATTCCTGTTTTTCAGCTTTTTGAAGCCCTGTTCCATTCTCGATGAAGCCTCAGTCTTTCCTGCTTGGCCTTAGCCCTAAATTGGGGCAAGTGAGCCTGGTCTCCAAGGTGTCTCATCCGTCCACTCCTCTTCCTTCTGGACATGAAGAGGCCTTTGCACCTGAAAAGAAAGGGCTACCTCTGACCCTCTCTGGCTCACCTTACCTCCAGCTCCTCAGACCTCTGTGGGGTGTGGCTTGGGGTGAGGGTGGTCTCCTGGATCAGGGCTTCTGCAAGAATATAGATTGGGATAGGTATGGACTTGTCCCGTAAGGCAGGTGACAGTCGCTGGGCTGTGGGATGCATGGCTTGCTTGCTGGGTGCTGGTGTGGTGGTGGGGGCGGGTATGGGGAAGGATGCTGGGATCTACAGTGCCTTGGTTCTGGGCTTAGTGCTGAGAGGTAAAGAAAACATGAGAAAAGGATATGCTTTGGCTTCTCCTTAAGCCGTACCCCTCAGAGCTGTCTTTTGTGCTTTATGTTAGTCTCCAGAATCAGTGCTAACCTTTCTATGTGGAGGCTGCTGGGTCGGGGACAATGTCCTCTCTCTTGGTTCCATCTTCTAATAGTTAAGAGGTTCCTAGGGCAAGAGAGGAGGACAACGCTGTACACATGCTTGATTTTCACTGTACCCCACCACTTGGGAGAGGTGTGGAATAAATTACTTTTATTAAGGCAAGCACCCATGTGTTCTTTAACTTGCTCCTGGAACACCGAGTAGCTGGGTCTGGACAGAATGCACAGCATCCAGCCTCGCCTGGCAGCCAGCCAGCACACACGTCTCTCCTAGGCAGAGGGAAAAGTGCCCTCCTCGACTGCCCACAGAGCGCTCTGCACCCCAGCACCTGCAGCTCCATGTGCTCTGGGGACGCCTCAGTGACGCGCTGTCCTGCCACCTCCTGCTTCCCCAGCCTCCCTGGGAGCTCCTGTCTCGGCTCTTCCTGGGGGGGAAGCGGGGACTTGTTTGTCAGGGGCCTGGTCGGCTGCTCAGCGGGGAGGAGTCAGCAGGGATTAGGGAGCTTGCCCCTAATCCAGTCTGCTGGGTTTTACAAGGATCAGAACAGCTGATAATGAACCTCATTAAGGGGAGCAGGAGCCTCAATCCGCTTTGGGTTTTCTATGACATCTTCGCCCAGCTCAGACAGCCTGGGCACTGGGTGGAGCAGGTGGAATGCCTAGGACACCCCCTGCACCAGGGCAGCTGTGGTGGGGGAGGGTGGGCAGGCAGGGTCCCCTTCCCCTCCTCCCTGCATGTGTCATGTGTCCTTTGACCTCTTCACTTGCCCAGCCCCTGGACTGCCTGAGACCCTCCTGTTCCCTCCCTCCTGGGTTAGAGGGGCAGAGGCTGACAGGTCAGCACTTGATTAAGCAGGGCGAAGGAGGTGCCCACATCCAGTGCCCACCAGGCCAAGACCACTGAGGTACCTACTCTGACCTCCTGGCTCCTTACACAATGTCAAATGCAGAGGGTTTCTGCCAGCAAGCCCGACAGCATCAGTGAATACATTTTCAAACCCAGCCATTTAGGTGCCGAGTACCCTTGTGTCTGCTGGAAATGCCATTGTGGGCTGCTCCATCTCCCCAGGGCCCAAGACAGGAGGCAGGACCTTGCTGGGGACCTACTTAGTAGGTATGGGTTTCCCTCTCAGCCAGCCTTCCTCCTCTCTTGTCCCAGCTGCTCTGATTGATAGGCGGGTGGGCCTCCTCAACAGGACCACCGCCTTTCACCTTGATTTCCCCAGGGGTCTTGTCCACAGTTTTGATAAACCAGACTGCCCACCAGCTGGTCCCCTCCCCACCCCAGGCTGCTAGGCTGGAGCCGGGGTTTGCTGTGTCTAGCATGACTTTCTAGGTTTGTTTTTCTCTGTCCCTGGGTTAGCTCCTGTGGCAGGGGACGGTCCTCAGGGGATCTCTGCAAAGCAGAGTCTTTTTCTCTGATCCAACAAAGAAACTCACCTCTGTCCAGCATGCCACCTCCTGAGGTTCAGGAATGATTTCTTCATGAAGATGAGGTGTTAGGAAAATAAGGAAGAAAATGTATTAGAGGACAAAGTATTTGCCCAGTTGAACAAAGGAAAAAAAGGTTTCATTTAAGTGTTAAAGATTTCCTCAGTACTGCACTGGGCTAGAGGCTGGGAGTTAGACAGAGGAGAAAGTCCCTTCTGTTCTGTAGCTTATATTCTATAGAAGACAAGTAAGAATGACAAGAAATTCCAGACTGGTAAATACTCTGTGAGGGATAGAGACCAGCAGGGAGGCTGTTGGGGACTCCTTCCTCTACTCCCTCTGCCCCCTACCCCAGGCCCAGGACGTGAAGGCAGGAAGTAGGGCCTGAGGCTGGAGACCTGTGTGCAGCTAGTTAGAGACCGCAGCCCTACTGGATACTTCAGTCCACATTCTTGCAGGTCCCAGAGGTGTGGCCCACATTTGGCCTGACTCCTCCCCAGCAGCCTTGCCTTGGGGTCCAGGAACCCAGCACAGCCCATTCAGAAGGGAGCCTTTAAGTCTGGGCTGGATGGATATAGAGTCACATACAGCCCTGGAAGAGAACAGACTCAAATCTGATGTCTGGGTTTGAGTCCTGCTTTCAACACTAGCTGTGTGACTTTAGACAAGCTAATTTGCTTATTGAGGTCCCCTGACCAGTGGAGATAAACCATCTCACTCACTCCCATGGTGTCCTGCTGGGTAAACAGATTGTTATATTATTCCATACAGACTCAAGGGGCCCCACTGTGGCCGGGGGATGCTATTCACACAGCATGCTTTGTGAAGATGTCTCTGGAGTTGTCCCTCTAGCCCCTGAGCCACTCCAGCAGATGCTACTGTCCAGGGCTCAACTGAGGTATTGAGTGGAAATAACTCCTCTGCTGCTTCCACCCGCCCCGGTAGTGGTGGAGAGTGCTACCAGGAGGGCTCTTGAGCCTTGGATTCGATCTTAGAAATGTTTATGCTATTGCAGAATCAATAACTACTGTTACAGTTTGTGTCCAGATGTCCCCCAAAGCCTCATACAGTCATGGAAGTGGGCTTCTAGAGTTTGTGATTGACTCATGGTCCAGTGCTAGGACTGCAGGTGTGAGTGCTACACTTGCCCTGGGGCAGGCAGCCTGCATACAATATAAGGGAGAAAATATAATATAAGGGGAAATATAAAATAAAATATAAGGGGAAAGATTCTTGCTCTCTCTTTGCTCCTCCGTTTTTGCTCTTGTTGCTTTTGCTGTCTTCTACCACCATAAATAGTCAGTCCTCTGCCACACCACCCTGCCTTAGAGCCAGCTGATTATGGACTGAAACCTCCACAAACTGTGAGCTAAATAAACGTGTCCTTCATTTTGAGTGTCAGGTATTTTGTCTCAGCAATGAGAGAAAAGTAACCAAGACAACTACCATTGGTAATCTTTGCACTCATTTTTTATTCTTCCAGCAAACCTAGATGAAGAATTGAGGCTTAAGGAGATTAACAAATTTTCTGTGCCCTTTTCCCTCGCCAAAATAAATAAATTTGTCTTAGTTCTCACAAATGGCAAGAGATGAATCCAGGACTTAGGAACTGAGATCCACCTCCCCCAAATGATTTCTCTGCCTTCTTTGCATACTATTCTATTTCATGTTCTCCGTTTGGAGCAGTTACAGGATTGTCTCTGTGGTGGTCTTGGGGCTAAATGTGGGTGTCAGCCCTGCTTCCCTCGCATGGTGACATTAACTACCCTTTTGAATTTCCAGATTCTAAGCCTGATGATTGATGCCCTTAAGACCACATGGGATGATTTTGGAGTATGTCTCTTGTGTGTTGGTGGCAGAGAGTGGGGATGCCGTGCAGGAAGTCCACCTAGAGAAGGTGAATTTCCTGCACAGAGACAGAAGTGTCCTGTCTCACACCCATGGAGGGTTGGGACCCTTAGGGGTTGAAGGAGGGGTCACTAACCAGCTGTGCATGACATTGGGGAAATTACTTCCCTTGCCTCAACTTCCTTATCTGTAAAATGAGGCCACAAGCTTATCTTGCCCACCCTTCTTCCTGTGGTTCCAGTACTGTATTCATTACCAGCTCAGTGGGGAGGAACGGGGAGGGGCTGTCCTGGCAGTACCTTCCTTGTGCATGGGTGGGTGGGGACTCCCAAGCTGAAGGGCCCCACAACCTGTATGAACAGCATCCTGGTGGGATCGCAGGATGCTGGCAGGACAGAGCGCTCATGCTGCCTGACAGCTGTGTGCAGAGTGCCCCTCGGCCTCCTCAGCCTGACACTGCCTAACTGTTCCCCACAGGCTGCCCTGAGCCCCTCCTGGAACCTCCACCCTGGCACCTAACCTCTTTCCCTTCCCCTCCACTGAGCTGCCTGCCTCCTCCGTGGAGAGGCTGCTGTGTGAGCAGGCCGGTGGGATTCCTACCCCAGCTTTAAGAACTCAGCCAAAGCCCGAGAGAAAAATGGAAGCTGTGCACCTCACTGCCTTGTGCTTGCTTGTGTGGCCCACAGCGCAGCAGGACCCAGGAGAAGCTTCTGTGTGTCCCATGACCTCACCTTTCCCCCTTCTCTGCTGCCCTGTGGGTCATTCACCCCCAAGAAGGAAAACAATGCCCTTCTCATCCCCCCAGTCCTCCCCCTGAGCCTCTGGCCTCCTGACTGGCCACAGCAATGTGGTCTTCTTTATAGGGTAGCTGGGCATGCTAGTGCATGCCTGTAATCCTAGTGCTCTGGGAGGCTGAGGCAGGAGGATTGCAAATTTGAGCCCAATCTGGGCAATTTAGTGACTTAGGGAGACGCTGTCTCAACAGAAGATAAAGAAGAGCTGGGGATGTAGCTCAGTGTCTTGGGGTCAATCATCAGTACCACTCAAGAGAGAGGCCTGGGCCCTTTGGGTTCCAGTTCCCTGCAGAAGAGGCGGCTTCCTCCTGGAGGAGCGCAGCCCAGGAAGTATGTGTACTGATGGCCGCAGGGAGGTCGATGGGGGCCACGTGGGCCGGTGCATGTCTCTGGGCACCCTCACCAGCCTCTTCACGGTAGCTCTTACTGCTGCCTTGGGCAGGGAGTGTAGGCATGGGTCACAGAAAAAGAGCCTGGATAGCACAGCAACAGGTGGGGACCTCTGCTAGTGTGAGGGCACAGAGCTGTGGGGAACTGGGGGAGACTGAAGAACATCTAGGAAGAAGCCCACCTGACAGTGCTGGTGACATCCAGGTGCTTCTTTGGCAAGACTTGCTTGTCTCTACACTAAGAGCAAAGAGCCTTTCCCTGGGGCTGCCAGGCCCTTCAGAGGAAAGGGGACTCAGGCGGTGCCTGTTAAACCCCTTACTCTAACACTGCATTGAAAGGACTCACCTCTCACCAGTGTCTGACTGGAACCTTCCATCTACCACAGAAGAGATCGTAACTGGAAAGGACTGAAAATCTCACCTAATTTAAATCTGCTTCTCAACAATCTCAAGGTTTTGTTTTGCTTTTGCAGTACTGAGGAGAGATGCAATCCAGGCCTTCGCACTAAGCTACATTCCCAGTTTAGAAAGCTACACAGAAATTTTTTTGAGACAAGTTCTTGATAAGTTGTTGAACTTGCAATCTTTCTGCCTCAGCCTCCCAGACTGCTGAGATTCAGCTATGCTTAACTGAACTCAAGGGTTCTTACAGTATCAGAGTTCTAGTTCAGAGAGGGAGGAATTCTATAGCCATTGATGTTGAGAATGTTATTTGAGGGAAAATCCAGCACAAGCCCACTTTTATGCTGAAAACCAAAATACATCTCAGTAGTTTAATTACCTTATGCAAAAAAATTAAGATGGGGAAATAGAATTGTATACTTCACAGGGTTTTTTTGTTTTAGTTTTTTAAAAATTTATGTTTAACATACATAAAAACATAGGAATTGTACATATTAATGAGGTAATGTGAATTTTTGTACAGGTATACATAGTATAAGGATTAAACATTGATATCAATTTTTATGGTGAAATCTTTTAAAATCTTAGCTTTGTTTGTTTGTTTGTTTTGGTGCTGGGGATCAAACTCATGACCTCGTGCTTACCAGACAGGCACTTATGCCAGTGAACTAAATCCCCAGTCCCAAATATTAGCTTTTAAATGTATACTATTTTATCTTTATCTATAGTCATCATTTCACTGTTTTTAAATGCATAAAAGCAATGGAAACTTGAGATGAAAATTCCATTTATTTGATAACATTTTGTAGAAATAAGTTTAAATTTAACAAAATCAAATTTAATAACTGGTAAATAATATTTAACAACTGGTAAAATACTTCTCATAAGTATGACAAAGAAATATGATTCATGTGATATACCATCTAAAGAATAAGCTAGATTTGCATGTGTTGAGCTGGAAATGTTCAAGAAGGACACATTTCTATAAACCTACAAATTATTGTTGTTATATATCTGTATGTTAACATTTATGTAGAGGAAGTCTGAGAAAATATTTACCAAACTATGAACTGTGGCCATCTCTGCAGAGTGAGATTAGGATAAATGTAAAGCAGGGCTAGGGCTAGAGCTAAGGAAGGGTCAGGAACAAACCTTAAGGGATATTTCTGCTCAGGCTCCTGTGAGTGCGGGAGCCCAACTTGAGAGAGAGTGTTTCAGTAGTTCGGTCGAGTCCTGGTTCTGACTTAAATATATTTTTAAATTTCTTACAATAAAATATTTCTTTTGAAAGGAAAAAAAGTGACAAGAAAGACAAGGACTAAAGCATCCTAAGGTTCTACTCTAAATCAAAAAAGCACTGAAAGTAATGGGCCAAGATATCAAGAACAAATGAGACTTGCTTTTGTATATCCTATTGACAGATACAATAATAATTATAAAGAATAATAGTAATATCCAGGATTAGCTACAGTGAGGAGAAATGAAATGTGTCAGTTATTTATTACAGTGTAATAGCCCCTCCAAAGCTTAGTGGCTTGAAGCAATGGTGCTTCATTGTAGTCACGGATCAGCAATGTGAGGAGGACTCAGCAGAGGACAGCTCTCCCTGCCCCATGCAGTGTATGGGGTGGGATTCATCTGGCAAGCGGGCACTGGCTGTGGACCAGAAGCTGGTCTGGGGCTGTGGACAGTGGTCTCTGTTTCTGTCCTTGTAGGTCTTTTCATGGGCTGCTCTGGGTTCTGCATGACATGGTGGCTGGGCTCCAGGCCAGCATCCAAAGAGGCCAAGGTGGCAGAGGGTGGCATTTTTATGTGCTAGCCTTAGAAGTCACACAGCGTTGCTTCGGTTGTTCTGTTAGTTGAGGCAGATACAATAGCTTGCTTGGGATGCAGATATGAAGGCCTGCACAGGTTCAAGGGCAGGTGTCCTGGGCGCCACCATTTGCAAAGAGGGCATGTGTGACAGAATTTTGGAACTCTGTGAGATGGAACTTACTGTTGAAGCCATTTAAGAAAATAAAACCTGCCCCTGAGTCCTCTCATACCACTATTGATAGCATAAATGATTACAACCTTTGGAAAATATGTACAGTAACTCATAATGTAATATGGCTGGTAAAATGTTTTAAAAGCCTTAAGAAAATATGTGTAACCTTTGATCCAACAATTTTATTCTGGAATTTATCCTAAGGAAGTAATTGGAAGTATTTACTAAGATTTGATATAGGATGAATATTTATAATGTCAAAAATAAGATTAACTGAAAGTCCAAAATGAGAGACTGGTTAAATTCTGGTACTTCATTACAATAGAATATAATGCAGACACTAAAAATGATCTGAATACATAATCTTAAAACTAAAATTATTTTTAACCACTTTATAACTGAAACTATCAAGTTATGAAA
>RJWM01000171.1:0-272210 GCA_004363535.1 Dasyprocta punctata | reverse complement strand
TGCAAATTTAGAATTTATAACTATAAATTGACTAGTCAGAATTGTTGTAGATCAATTAGCAGAGATCTCATCACTATATTTGGCTGAGGTTTGTGGTAGAGAACACAGCTGTTTCCAAGTATTATCAATAAAATATGTTACAACTCCACAATGGGGGGATCCATCAGTGAAGACAGTGAGGGCCCCCTTTAAAGGGATGTGAACCAAACAAGTTCGAAGCGAAAAGGGAAGTAGGGTAAACAGAGACAAATGAGGATCATGGGGCAGATGGAAAGAAATGGAACCAACACAGTCTGCCAAAGCGACTTGATGAGAAACAGTAGAGAACAGCAAAAAGGAGAAGTCAGCCTTGCTAAGTAGTAAAATGATATCAAGCACATCAATTCCAAGGAGGGTAAGTGCTTGAGTTCCTCCTCGAAAGATAAACAGAGGAAATAGCATTGATAATGGGAAATAAGGTATTGCCAGGCGAGTGGGGTAAATGTAACCATTCAACAATAAGAGTCCCCATGGGCAAAGGGGCTGACTGAAAAATGAATAAGGAGAGAGGGCAGTCCCTCGGGACTTGACGCACCTTAACTGTGGGGAGTGTGTGAGCACTGCTCTGAAGGGCCTGCTGCAGAGAAGGAGTCAGAGATCACATCAGCAGGATCTGTGGGACCCCATAAATCATCCCATAGAGGAGCTAAAACCTGAACAGGAAATGTTAATAGTTAGAGATCGGCTTGGGCATTCAGGGGAATAGTGGTAGCCACCACAGTACAGCCAAATCCTTAATTTCTACAAGTAACACTACGAGCTTTAAAGGAAACATAAGGCAAGACAATTAGTTGAGCTACAGATTCTGAAACATTTAGTTGAATGGGAAAGAAACCACAATAGAAGCAACAATTGTTGTTCCTGGGCCAGGAACACACCTGTCATCTGGTTTCCTGAAGATTTACCTTGTCTGGTTTTCCACAATTAAGACAGGTAGTGGGGGAACCATAAAGCAGCAGCCAACAATTGCATTTTATGCATTGGAGTCCCTATATTTTGGCAAGCCAAAATCATTTGAGCCAGGGTAGTAGCAGGTTTCATATAAATATCTTTTAAAGCATTTTTGCAGTCTTGGTTTACATTTTTGTAAGCCAACTGCTTTAACAAAATAGAGGCTGCTGCTGTATTGTCCACCTAGCACTCAATAGCTTTATTTAATCTATTTATAAAGGTAAGGAAAGATTCAGCGGCCTCCTGTTTAATAGCACTAAAGGGACCTTGAGCGTCAGTTGCCTCAGAGATGCTTTAGCTTTTAAAGTCATCTGAGCCATTTAAGAATAAGTTTAGTGGCAACACAGCCTGCCCTGCTGCACTTCAGATGGGAAATTCCCCACAACTTACCCAAGGATTTGAAGGAATTTTCCAAAGAAAATGAAGTAAAATGAGGTAGATGCACACTGGGGCTATGTTCTACCCCAGGAACAAAGTGAAGGTAAGTCACCCACTCCAGCAGACGTCTCTGCTGTCAAGACCCTGTTTGGGCACTAAGTTGTGGGGGTCTGAGCTATTGGGGTCTGTACCTAGATCCTCAATCTCCCAAATGGGTGCACAGCAAAGGCCCAAATAACTGAGACAAGTGGTATGATCTTTAGGGCTCCAGGAGGACCAAAATCCACTGCAAAGTTCCTAACTCTGGTGGCTGAGCCCAGACTGCCTCTGGGCAGCCCGTATTTAATCAACACAAGGAAGGGGTTTAGTGGAAAACACAGGAACCTGAGCAGGAACTTGGGAGGGGCTCAAAAACCCCTCTAAGCAACAGATGATGCAAATTAAGACAGTGTCCAGGTGTCTCAGCTGTGCCCCCCGCCCCAGGCATCCCCTCACTCTCAGTTCAGTCCTGCCTGGGCCACGCCACAGCCCTGCACCTGTATTTGGCTTCAACAACTCCAACAAATTTACATGTGTTTATGCAGTTTTTGTGGTTACTTTTGCCACTGATTTCCAATTTCACTGCACTATACTCTGATAATATGCATGGGAATATTTCATTTCCTTTGCATTTACTTAAGCATGTCTTGAAAACTAGTATGTGGTCTACTTCTGAGAAAATCCCATGTGCAGCTGAGAAGAATGTGTATTCTGTTGTTTTGAGGTGGAACACTGTAGATATCTACTAGGTCCATTTCTTCAAAGGTTTGGTTCAGCTCTGATACTTCTTTCTTGTCTAGTTGATATATTTGTGACAGTGGGGTATTGAGGCCTCCCACTACAACTGCATTAGTGTTTCATTTTTCATGTCCACTAATTTTTCTTTTATAAAGTTAGAAACAATGGTATTTGGTGCATATATATTTATGATTGCTATTTCTGCCCCTTGGATTGTTTCCTTATGAAGTATGTAGTGATCTTTGTGTCTTCCACAGTCTTGGCTTGATATTCACTTTGTCTGCAACTAGAAAAGCTACCCTTACTTTTTCCTGTGTTCTTGTCACATGGAGTACTGTTTTCCATCCTTTGACCTTCAGTCTATGGATCTGTGAGTTAAATGTTTCTTCTATACAGTGTAGTTTTTGGATCTTGTTTCCTAATCCATTTGGCCAATCTATTACTTTTGATTAGTGCATTGAGACAATTTACATTGATGGGTATAACCAATATATATTACATTGTCCTTGTCATGTTATTTTCCTATTGTTGGTTCCCTCTCCTTTCTTTAATTGCTTCTCTTACCTGGTGGATTAATTCTACTAGAATTAATGGAATTTTGTCATCCTTTCCTAGAATATCCTTCAGAACTTTTTGGAGTCATGAGTTTCTCAAGGTGTTACCACAAAAGAATCTAATTTCTCCATTGATTTTGAAAGGTAATTTCACAGGGCACATCAATCTGGCTTGGAGGCTTTGCTGGGGGAAAGAAATATTTCACTTCTAGATCCTATGACTTAAGGGCTTGTGTTAAGAAGTCTGCTGTGACTCTGACAGTCTTTCCTTTATAGGTGATTTTTTTTCCTCTCATCTAACAGCTTTTAATATTTTGTTGTGTTGGAGTCTTGATTATTACATGCCTTGGTGTAGTGTTTTGGTTTTTGTTTTTCCTGATTATGGCTACTTGGAACTCTATATGCCTCACTTATCTGTATGTCAAGTGTTTTTCTACGCTTGGGAAGTTTTCTGCCATTACTTCTGCAAACAGTTTTTTTTTTTAATGTCTTTTGTGCTACCTTCTGATTTTTTCACTGATTCTGATGAATCTTATGTTATTCTCCTTTACAGCATCTAGCAGCTGTTGGATTGATTCTTTACTTGCCCTTTCTATTTTTAAGAAATCTTTTATCTGATCAACACTAACTGCAAATTTGTCTTCTACATCTGATATTCTGTCCTCACATTGGTTACTCTGCTGTGTATAGTTTCAATAGAATTTTTAATCTCTTGCATATCTGTCTCCATCTGTTTCATGGAATCCAGTTCTTTCCTATGTTAAGCATTTTTTCCATCACTTTCCTAAAATACTCTATTTTATTTGCATCTACTCTAGTTTCACTAACCATATTCTTAATAACAGTTTTAATCTCTTTACTTACCTGTAAAATTATTTTTTTCCAACAGCCTCGTTCATCTGCTGTTTTCATTTTAGAAAGTTCTGCTGGATAGCTTTTGATTTCTTTCACCTCAGTGTCCCCTGGATTTGCCTTTGGCGAGCTAGAGATCTGGGGTTACATCTTGCTCCAATGTCTCATTTCTATTTTTAAAATGTTTTCTATGTTGATACTTGTACATTGTTTATGGTAGGGTGTTTTTATTACTATTGAGACCTTTTTAGGAAATGACCACTTTTCAGATATGTCTTCTAGGTATAACTGGATTTTAGCTGTTGAGTTTGTCCCAAGATCCTGCCTCTTCAACTTATTAGGGAAGAGAAGTTGCTGCCTATTTGCCCAGCACCCAGTTTTTTGGCACTGGACTATGTTGATAGAGACTCTGTCACCTTAGTACAATCAGTAATAACAATAGCATCAAGCACAATCTAGAAAATGACAGTGGTAACTTTTAATTTGCCACCTTTAACCATAGGTACAAGATTTATAATCATATAACAAAATCTAAAGCAAATCAAAAATTATACACAGTAAACATCCCCTCAGCAGAGTGATTTTACCTTCAGGAAAGATTTTAAAGGGATAAATGGAAAAAACAGATAAATAAAAGAGGAAAGAGAGATTAGGAGCAAGGCTGAAGGACAAAGGAAGATTACTCAAGCTTTGGGGACCCAGCGAAGATGACAGGAGGGAACAAAAGAAGGAAAAAACAAAAATAAGAACTGAACAAAACAAAAATCTAAACACAATGATCACACTCATGAAAAAAGAAAACTAAGAAAAAAACAGCGAAGGGAAAAAATTTTTAAAGATTAAGACTTCTGTGATTTCAAGCCTGTGGTTTTCCCCTGGGGTCCAGCCCAATCCAGGGGGAGCCTCTGCTGTCACTGATAGACAAAGGAGGCAGACAGGTCCTGGAATCCTGCTGGACCGACTTGGCAAGCCTGCAGTAAGAATCGGAAGGGGTGCCAATTCTGCTGCTTTCAACTGCAGTTCAGGCTGATCCTAGCCTCTGGTTGTGCGGCTGGGGCCTGAGCTGTTCAGCTTACAGCACTCCGGATGTCTCCTGCAAACCTAGCCTTGGCTCTCTGACCCTGGATGTCTCCCAGAGTTGCGCCTCACCTAATCACTGGGAGCCCCAAGGCTGCCCCATGTCCTGGATTCAGTGGGCCCCTCCTGAAAATGGTGCCCAGTCACCAGCCAAGCACTCACTCCAGGGGACACTCAGACTGATGTGTTTCTCCATGGAGGCCCGTGGAGTCATCTTTCTTCATAGTGTTTCTGTACATTTGCTTCTCCTCTTTCAAAGCCTGTTTACCTCCCTTGGGGGCTCCAATTCTCACTTCAGACCCTTCCTGGGCTCCAGGGATCCACCTCCTTCCTTTTCTTTCCCAAACTTTAAGAGTTCATTGTGTGGATTCCAAATTTCAGGCTGATTTGCTGCTGTTTAGTGCTCTACCATTTTCCTGGAAGTCCAAGTATGGCTGTTTGAAACATTTCAGTACTCTTCCTTTTCAACAAATAGTGCCTAATTCTCTAATCCCTTCGGTACAGACTTGATGACTATTTTTTAAAGTGTTTCCCCTCCTTTCCAACTCTATCCAACTACTAACCTATCTCCTGTTTCTATACTTATCTTCTATAACTTCTCTTCTGCTTCTGAACCTCTCATATAAATGGATACAAGCATTATGTGGTCTTTTGTGACTAGTCTTCACTTAGCATGTTTTCAAAGTTAACCCAGGCTGTTGCATCAGTTCATTACTTTTATTACCAAATATTATATTGTATGGCTATAGCATATTTAACTGATCTATTCGTCAGTTAATAGTTCATTTCCACTTTTGGGATATTACAAATAATTTTGCTATGAATATTTGTGAACAGCTGCTGTGTAGGTATATTTTCACTTCTCTGACATACATTTATGAGTAATATATATATATATATATATATATATGAGTGGAACTGCTGTGTTACATGGTAAATCTATGTTTAACATTTTTTTTAAAAACTAAACTATTCTCTAAAGAAGCTACACCACACTTACCATCAAGGTGTAAAGGTTCTAATTTCTCCACTTTGACATTACTTGTTGTTTATTTACTGTGAGGATTTTTAGTATACCCATTGCAGTGGATATGAAATGGTACTCCTGATTTTGATTTGCATTTCCCTAATGCCTAACAATGTCAAACAACTCCTTATGTGTTTTTTTGTCCAACTGTATGTCTTCTGTGATGTGTCTACACAGATTGTTTTCCTGTTTAAAAACCTGGACTGTATTTTCATTGATTCTATTTTTCCTACATTTTAACACTGAGTAAAGTACAATGAATATAACCATTAGCTAACCAATACTTTTGCATAGACTTCTAAAGATAATCAACAGTGTCTTGACATAAAGTCATATTGTTATTTACTGAAGCATCTTATTTTATATTTTGCTGAAATGAGTTTAAATTATGTATTACAGGAACAATGTAAAGGGTGTTATTATATTCAAATGACTTTGTTTTGTTTTATCAAGCATTCCAGGAGTAAAATTATATACTAGAGAACAAAACTCATTTGAAATACACTTCTGCAAGGTCTGACATTAGCATAAAGGCTTATTAAAAAATAAATAAATAAATAAATAAAATAAAGACAAAAAATACCTGTCCAGAACCAAGAACTGAAAAGAATTAAAATATTTGAAATCTCTGAAAGAACATCAAATGCAAATGAGATGTAATTAAAGTCTCATGGGAGAACTAACCTCTCCTACCTTCTTTTTCCTCTCAGGAGACCACATTTAAGGACTTTTGTTTTGCCTTTTCTCCCTCATTCCAATGCCAGTATCCATTTATTTTCACATTTTATCAAGAACTTGCACATTTGTGGCCCATAGATCGAATCTGATCTATGTGTGCATTTGAGACATTTTATAAAAAATTCACTATCAACATTTAAAGTTGGCAAATGAAACTTAAAAATCTGTGTTACTGATTTAATATTTTAGAAGAGTTGGCAAAATGTTGCCTTCATTTTCAACTGGCTAGAGGTGTATGACTGCTTTCTTCAAACAGGACATGTCCCTTTAGTTTGCTACAGTCTTTACCTCTTCCTATTATATTATATATGTCCAATTTTACCATTTATGATATATATAGTTTGCTACAGTCTTTACCACTTCCTATTACATATGTCCAATTTTACCATTTATGATATATATTTATATATCTAGATAGCATATTTATTGGAATTTAAAAATTTTTTAAAAATTTTGCTGTGTTTGCAGTACTGGGGATTGAACTTGGGGGTTTTGTTTTGCTTTGTTTTGTATCAGGAATCAAACTCAAAACCTCAGGCTTGCCAGGCAGGTGCTTGTGTTGCTGCGCTATATCCCTGGCCATGAACTCCAAGCCTCTGAACTGAGCAATATACCCAGCTCTCCCACCTCTCACCTCCTATTTAAAAAATTTTGAGAGAAGTTCTCACGAAGTTGCTACATTGCCCAGGCTGTGCTCAAACTTGCTATCTTCCTACCTCAGCTTTCTAGAGTGTTGGGATAACAGGTGTGTGTCATCACACACAGCTGGAGCTTGTGTTTTCTGTGCTACCTCTTCCAATGCAAATTAGGCTCCACCAGCATCCTTCCAAATTTTGCAACTTTTTCTATCTGTATATTAAGTGGCAAAACAAAAGTTCCCAGTAGGATCCCTTGAGAATGGTCAAGAATCCAGAGAGGAGCAGTAGCCCTCAGGCACCATATTTAATAAAATCCCCATGGAGATTCATATCCATCAGAAAGGAGAAAGAAAGTTACACTACTGGTTATGGTAACTTTCTACATGTAAGACTTCTCACTGGAATGGAAAGCTCAACTCTGAGAGGACAAAAGGGAATGCTAGTGATCCATCTCTGTCTATGTCTATTAGACAATTAGAGATTTCGGGTGTGGTGGCACACACCTGTAATCCCAGTGCTTGGGAAGCTGAGGCAGGAGGCTCACCAAGAGTTTGAGGCCAGCATAGTGAGTTCAAGGCTATCTTAAACTGCATAACAAGACCTTGTCTCAAAAAACAAAACAAAACAAAGAAACTATTACAGATGAACAAAGTTGGTCTCTTGGAAGAAAACAGAGGAGACTGCCAAAAAAAACTGTAAGTATTACAATAATATTAAGGAAACATCTGATAAGGAAATGCAGTGTAATTTACTTACCATAAATAACATACATACCTCAAAGGAGAAAACTTATCTTCTCTGAGATGTGTCTCCTACTGGGTTGTGATGTAAAAAAGTTTTACACAATCCTAGTCTGTTCCTTTATTTTGTCCTTTAAATATTTACTTGTATTTCTCAAAAGCCTCAATTAGCTTAAAGATACCAAGAAAACTTTGTGGTATTTAGTATTAGCTATAGTCTTCTTTCTGAAACAGATTTTATCAAAAGGTCAAACAAAAAACAAGACCACAAAAATATCGAAAGCTATGTTAGCAATGTATATACCTATTAGTGACTTTTAGATTACATTTAGTGAAGGAAGGTAATGGGTGCAATTTCCAAAACAAGACTGGCTGCCTTAACGTGGTAATGTACTCATTACTGCACAATCAACATCTACTTCTTTTTAACTACATATTTTTAGAAAGCAGATCTGAGCCGGGCGTGGTGGCACATGCCCTTAAACCCAGCACTCGGGAGGCTGAGACAAGTGGAGCATTGTGAGTTCGAAGCCAGCTTGGGCTACAATGCAAGCGCAAGGCCAGCCTGAGCTACATAGTGCAACCCTGCCTCAAAAGCTAGGGCCGGGAGTTTGGCTCAGTGGCTTAAGCAAGCAGATCTGCAAGAGATGGAGGGATGGAAGGAGGGGAAGGGAATTTAAAAAATTAAGATGTATTATGTACATGTACCAATTCCCTCCAAGGAATATGATCATTACATACAACAAACATATGCTAATAAAAATAACACATTAGAAACAAAAGAATTGTCCTTTACTTTGAGATTATGTCTTTTCTACCTTTGGGATGAGGGGGTCACAGCATCCTTTTTTCCTATAAAAGACAATTGATAACGAGTCAGCAATCCTACATAGTATTTCTCCTTCTTTTTATTTAACTGGTCTGTAAAACCAACAAGCCTGAGGGCTATTGTTTTTATACACAGACTTTGGGAAGCTCTTCAGTTCACTGAGAGAGAGTGAACCTACTACTGTAAGTATTCGTAAGATAGGGGCACATTCTAGAGATAAAATATCAGGCATCTTAATGTAACTGTCCATAACAAGAAGGTAATTTTTACTATGACAACCTCTGGGTGGTACTAAATCCCTGAATTTTCTTGGTTTTTAAATAAAGAAAACCAATGGTTTATGAGAATAACAAGTATTGTAGGGAAAAAAAAGTGGGTTTTTTTTCTTTAGGTTTTTATATTTTAGAGGTTTTCAAGCCCTTTAGAAAACTCCAAAGGCAAAGCTACAACTCTGCTTGAGGACCAACTGAAAACTTTTCAGAAAATACTATAACATTATAAAGCTAACCAACTCTAAACTTCCCAAGAGTCTCGAAGAACGAGAGTTATACTTAAACAAATTGGAAATAGTACGGAGCTGAGAAGAATACTTCGCACATGCGTCCCACACACAAGGGTAACAGGTGTATCAAGTACAACCACGCGCCCTATGCACACTTGGGCTTTCATAACACTGCCCTTAACGCGACCATGACGTATGCCTGAAGAGAAGCTTGCCACAGTTCGTCACAGCAAGGCTAACATAACTCTCCCATCTGGTAATCTTGCTGCAGACAGTACTTTGAGATAAGAACTACCTATCACTATTGGTTAGCAAATAAAGGATTTTCTGTGTTGCAGCAAATACACTTTGCAGCTACAGAATTTTTACTGGTTCGCTATTATAATGTTAGATGGAATCCAGTAATTTAGATCACAAGAGACTAGCATACTATACGGCTCCGAAGCCATTAAGCAAATGTTAGGAAATTGTATTTTAATATTTGCTTATTTGTGCTCCTACTCCAAGGAATGTTAGCATTTGCATACATAGGATAAAACAATACGTGTGCATATATACACACACACACTGACTCAGAAGTTATATATAAAATGCTCAGACTCCCTGCCTACAGTAAACCCTCAATAAATCTGGCTCTAATTTTTAAAATTCCCACTCACATTCTCTCACATAAGTTTTTTGCCGTGCCTTGCTTCACAAGCACCTGTAACTGGATGAGTGGTTCGCTCCTTCTTTCCCGGTGTTTAGCACGCATCTCGCCGATCCTAGCTGTTGGGCACCTAGGACTTACCTACATCGTTCAGATTAGCTTTCGACAACCATAAGCCGCATAACGCCTTGGTAGCAAACACCAGCCACAACAAAGTTGCCGAGGGCCTGCGTCTTCCTCCCCAGCACTCACCCGGGAACCTCGCGGCAGAAGCAGTACCTCCCTCCCCCAGGGCACGCTCATTCCCAGGCGTTTCTTGGCTGAATCCTTACGTCTTTGAGATGGTCTCGCTCTTAATGCGAGGAGAGCGGAGATGAGCCTCGCCTGAAAGGTCCGCAACCCGCTCCAACCTACGCGTGCAGTGCTGAACTGAGTGGTGCAACTGCAGCTGTGCGCGTGGGGGTGTACTGCGCATAGGTCGCACCTGCTGCGCACGCGTCTTGGGAAGCCACTGAGCCAAACTCCCAGCCCTTGGGGCTCGGGTTTTAGCCTGAGCCTTTGCAGTTCTCCGGCTTGTCCCAGACTTCCGTTCGAACTTCCCGGCCGCGGCCGAGTCCACCAATCACAAGCGTATTTTCTCAGGCCCCTCCCCGCTCGGCCCCCTCCGGAACCCCGCCCCTCCTGACGTACGCTGCGCGAGGACGTCGCCCGGACGCCGCCGTCGCCCCGCTCGGCGCCTCAGGTCGGCCGTTGGGCGGCGTCGCGACTGGGCTCTCAGGGCTGCCGCCTCGCCGGCGCGGAACCCATGTGGGGCTTCAGGCTCCTGCGCGCCCCGTCGCCTCTGCTCCGGTCGCCGCCGCTCGCAGTCGGAGAAGCGCCGGGCCGCCGGCAAGCAGGAGCCATGGAGCCTAGCGGCGGCGCGGCGCACAGCTCGCGGCCGGCCGAGGGGCTCCGCCTGCAGCTGTGCGCGGTTCCCGGCGCCGACCCGCAGCGCAGCAACGAGCTGCTCCTGCTGGCGACCGCGGCGCGGGGCCGCCCCGGGGACCCGGCGGGCGAGCAGCACCACGTGCTGTACTTCCCCGGAGACGTGCAGGTGACGAGGCGCCGCGAGGCCAGGGGTCCTAGGAGGGGTCGGGGGAGGCCGCGCGGGAGCCAGGCGTTGGGGGCCCTGGGGACAGGCGGGACAGGTGGGCAGTCGGCGCGCGTGGCCTTGAGGCGTGGCCGCGTGGAGGACACTGTGCCTGTTGGGCCGGCGGCAGAGCTAGCTTTTTAGTGAACTTAGCACAGCGTGCAATGTCGAGAAAGCCCTGATTCCGAAACAAGCAAACAACGCACTAGAAAGCGGGTGCTAGAATAAGGTGAATGGTGGGTAGCACAAGGGACAGTAACTGCCAAGCAGATCAGTACTTTGATGCTCACCTAAATTAGTCAGTACTTTTGTTTTTGGGTACTTTACATATCTTAATTTTATAGCCATAAATGTTTGAGAGGGACAGCATGGGAATTAAATCCAGGGCCGTCTCACTGAGCTACACCCCTAGTTTTTTGTTTGGTTTTGAGACAGGATCTCACTAAATTGCCCCATCTAGCCTCGGACCTGCGATCCTCCTACCTTACACTCCCAGAGAGGCACGTGCAGACACACCCAGCTTGGCATGTTTTTATTAATTTTATAGCTGTAGGCAAGTATCTGTGGTTATGTTGTCCTGCAACCTGAGTCTTAGTCTAAAACTGTATTGATACGCTAGCCATTAGGCAAGTGGGGCTGTTTAAATTAATTAAAATTAAGTACAGCTTAAAATTCAGTTTCTCAGTCATAATAGTTGGAAGTGCTCAGTCACTGTTGATGGCGACTGTGTACTGTGTTGGACAACACAGACATGGACAGCATTTTTCATAGAGCATTTCCATCAGCACCGGAAGTTCTGCTAGTGGGCTTAGAGCAGAGGTAAGGAGAGGTGTAGTTAGATGTGTTTAACATGAAACAGTTGTAGCTGAGGGTTTTTGAAATTGGTGCTTTTAAGATGGTCTACTGAAAAACTTTGTACCCTGAGTCAAATAATGATAAAGACATGAAGTGTTTTCTCTTGTCCTCAAAATAACTAACTGGTCCAGTTGACTGCTGGAAAAAAATTATATTTAGACTTAAAAAAAGAACATTTACTCAGTTGATACCTTTGAACCCAGATTGGGAGGACAGCATGTTGTGAATCCGACACTGATTTCCAGAGATTTGTGACCAACTACTTCATGTGTGCCTATAATGATGATGATAGTGATAGTATTGATAACATTTATTGAGCACTTACTGTTTTTTAAAGTATCCCAGCCATAATATGGTGTAAGTCTTTAGATGAGGTCTAAAAAGTTCTGCATATAGTTTGAGTATCATCTCCTTTCATTTTGACAACACTCGTCTGTTTATGTAGCCTGATACTCCATTAACTTTTGGGACAGTGATGCACTTTTAATTTGTGCAAAGTACGAAGTCCTCTAAAACCCTAGGTCTCTTAGAAAAGAAGAAAATGCAACAAAGGGCTTTGAGCCTAGATTGCCTGAATTTAAACCCTGATTCTGTGCTTTTTAGCTATGAAATCTTTGGGCAGTTGTTAAATCTCTCTGTGTTGCCCTCACCTCAGCTATAAGATGGGAATAATTTATAGGGAGTCAATAGAGTTAGATATGTGAATAACCAATGAGTTCTGATCACTTATCACCTTTCTGGGGACTTTAAAAATTATCAGAGTACCCTAGTGTTCTGTTCTTCCCCTGTCTCTTCTCACTTGTTGCAAAGGCTCAGTTTCATGACTTTACATACTACCTATGGCCTGGATAGCCCTTGACATTTGTGTATCTAGGTTACACACGTTCCTGAATTTTAGACTCATTGACTATATACACAGTTACTTCCTTTTGGGTATTTGATGGGTAAACCTAAAATCTCTGGATATTTAACCTTCATAGTCTTCTCACCCCAGTCGATGGAGACAGTCTTTTCCAAGGTGGTGGTTCAGGTTGCCTTTAGAACTCTTTTTCATACCTCGTGTCCATCAGCAGGTCCAGTGGCTCCACCTCTGTGTATCTGCAGTGATCCAAGCCTCGGCCCCACTGGCTCTCTTGTCGTTCAGCCAGATCATGCACGCTTCATTCAGAACACTCCTCCTGTGTGTGTGGGTACAGTTACTAGCTTCCCTCTGTCGTGTCTGCTTCAGAGTGCCTCAAGGAAGCCTTTCCTGACCGCGCTGTTCAGTAATCACCTAGGAACACAGCTTCCCTGTCAACTTTTCTTATTTATTCTCATTTACTTTACCACATCAGTTACTTTGTATTTTGACTCTTGTCTGTCTTCGGACTACCATTAACATGGAAGTTCATAGGTCATTATAACCTTTTAAATCCCTCACAATAAAATGGAAAATTGTGGTAATAAGTTTATGTACATCTGTACTTAGGGCTGACTTCATCTTTCTTACCTTTCAGAATTACCATGAGATTATGACTCACCATCCTGAGAATTATCAGTGGGAAAACTGGAGTCTAGAAAACGTTGCCACTATCCTAGCCCAGAGGTTTCCCGACAGTTACATCTGGGTGATAAAGTGCTCTCGAATGCATCTGCACAAGTTCAGCTGCTACGACAATTTTGTGAAAAGCAACATGTTTGGTGCCCCAGAACACAATACTGACTTTGGAGCTTTTAAGCACCTTTATACGTTATTAGTTAATGCTTTTAATTTAAGTCAGAATGGCGCGCTGTCCAAGAATGGAAATGTTTGGAATAAGGACTCCAAAGCATCTAATTGTAAGTCTAATTCTCCTTCTGCTAGTAATGGTTGCCAGGGAGAAAAAGAAAGGACCTGTGAAGACCTTGCCGAGTCTGCCATGAGTTTTCATCCACCATCACTGAGTGACGCGTCTTTTACTTTGATTGGATTCAGTAAGGGATGTGTTGTTTTGAATCAGTTGCTTTTTGAATTGAAAGAAGCCAAGAAAGACAAGAACATAGACGCTTTCATCAAGAGCATAAGAAGAATGTACTGGCTGGATGGCGGTCATTCCGGAGGAAGTAACACGTGGGTTACATACCCAGAAGTCCTGAAAGAATTTGCACAAACAGGGATTATTGTTCACACTCACGTAACACCTTACCAAGTACGCGACCCAATGAGATCTTGGATTGGAAAGGAGCACAAGAAATTTGTCCAGCTCCTTGGAGATTTTGGCGTGCAGGTGACGAGCCAGGTTCATTTTGCAAAGGAAGCGCCTTCTATAGAGAATCACTTCAGGGTTCATGAAGTATTTTGAGACAAGAATATTAATGTACTTGTTCAGAGGAGGAGCAGAAGCACTTTGAGTGTTACAAGTTCAGATAATGGGGTATATGATGAAATTCCTAGATGCATTGTCAGACTGGGGGCTGGGGAAAGCACACATTCCTAAAATATGAGTGTAATGTGCAATAGTATACTTGCTTGTGAATGTGAGCAGTTTGCAGTTTGGATTGGGCTAGAATTAACAGTTAATTTGAAATCTAAAAATGGTTTGTGATCATTCTATGATGAGATACAAGACTCGTAAAAATGAAAGTTAACAATACAGTCCTTAAAGGTAACTAAAATTGTTGGAGATACTTGATTTTCTGAGTCATGTGTAAACTAACTGGGGTAAATTATAAAATTGGCTGTTTTGGCACCCCAAAAGAATGGAAACACTTCATTTCTCTCCAAGTATAGCTACCCAGATGGTTTGCAGCCTTTTGGAATAATTGTCCTGCCTCTTGTGTGTGGTAAACTCACAGGTGTGTGTGTACGTGCACAAGCATGCACATACGTGTGTATGGGTGTGAGCACGTGTGTGTGTTTAGTTCTGGGAATTGAACCCAGGACCTGTCTCACACCACACAGGCAGCGCTCTACCCCTGAGCTGCACCCACAGCCCTGGCTTCATTCTTTGAGTGCCCCAAGCTGTTTGATTTTTTTCTCAAGAGCCAAAATACATTTTATTTACACATGCCCAAGAACATGTAATAGTATAAAATTGGTTTTTAAAACATTTTACATTTAAGTATCATGGCTTAATTTTTTAGTTTGTTTATCCAGTTGTTTCTGAAAATCGGTTAAGTAGAAATAAGTATATTGGACAGAGCAGATTTTAAGTTTTCATTGTATCTTTTGAAAGAACAACTCAGGTAAAATAAATATATAATGCTTTGTTAGTGGTCTGTTGCAAAGGAGACAGATTCCATGGATCTCAATCAGTTTCCAGAAGCATGAGTTTGTCTGCCAAAAGAAGAGAGCTGTGTTTGGCCAAAATGCAAAATTACATTGCTATAAGGAAAGTTACAAGGGAAAGTTTGAAGACACAAATGATTTAATTTTGGCTCAAAAATCGAATTTGCTTAACACCGCTACATGATTTGGTAAAGTTTCCTTCTGCCTGGTTTTCTTGACCTAGATAAATACATCTCAAGAAACCAATTTCAACCAGTCCTGAAACATAGCTGTGTGATTATCAAAGGGGATCTTTTTTATACTTCATTAATAATCAACTTTTGCAGGTCATAAAATAAGTGGGGAAATAACGTGCTGCTTTAGGGCTAAAAAAATAAGACTGAGGACACGTTTGTCTTAATGACTCAGTGGACCTAAATTTATTAAACATAAAAATGTTAATTTGTTGGTTCCTTCATCTTAATGACTATAAATGCACTCCAAGTGTAGTATTGAGAAACACGAGAAGGGCTTCTTAACCAGATATTTAAATATTAGCAGTTAATTCTATAAACTACAGAAAAGTAGTATTGCTCTGTTTTCTTTAAATACCTGCTCTTTCTTTTGAGACCAAAGATTTCTTGTCACATAACAAAGTCTGTGTGATTGTAAGCATAATGATTGGATGGTTTTCTTCCGCTTGTTTAATGCCTGGTAAAATTGACCTGTATTGGGCTGAAGATGTAGCTTCCTGGCAGAGCGCCTGCCAGAGGCTAAGAAGCCCTGGGTTAGGTCCCCAGCACTGCTGTCCCCTCGGAAGAGACTAACATGTATCTAGGGAAAGGCTTCTATTTCCACAGGGTAAACTGAAATGAAAAGTTAGGACTTTCGACTGAAGAATCCATTTTTTAAAATCTGAGATACTTAAAAATCTGAGTTCTTCAGCCATCCAGTCATGTGAATGCTTCGTTATGACTATCATATCTTAAGGGGATGTTAGTAATCGTGGGTACCTAGAACTGCCATCACATCAAAGTGAGACTGTTTAAAAGGAAGAATATTTTCTTCTTTTCTGAAAGCATACACAAGTTCATCCATATTCAAGTGGTTTCTGTTTACATGGACAGGTCCTTTACGTGTCTGTCCTAAACCAAGATTGTGAATGTCTGTGTGTCCTCTGGGATTGTAAAGACACGTCTCTTCTTTCTATTTATTTATTTAGAGACAGAGTCTCGCTGTGTAATTGAGGCTGGCCTTGAGCTTACTATGTAGCCTAGGCTGGCCTCGAATTCATGGCAGTCCTCCTGCCTCAGCCTCCCAAGTGCTGGGATTATAGGCATGCACTGACCATACCTGACTTATTTTAAATTACTCAGAATGCTCATTGTATCCATTTCTTTTGTTGCATTTCCTAGAAAACAAAGTTTCTTAACAAATAAGTTATTCTTTTTCTTTGCTAATCATTTCAGGTATCTGTATTCCTTTAACTTCTTAAACTTAGAATCTAATGTGATCCATTTCTCATTTGATTGTGCAGTGTCTGCACACCCACCAAATGCAGGAGAGTCTTGGCCAGTGGCGGCGAGCCTGTGGCCCACATCCTGCAGCCAGCTGCTGGGTATCACTGAAAGGTCTCTGAGGTTCACCATCCCTGGTCTAGGCAATGAGGACACAGCAGAGTCCTGGGACGTTAGTTGAAGGGGTACATAGGAAACAAGGTAGTATTCATAGGAAAGCCATTCTGTCATATTTCTCTGAGGGCTTGTTACGTCTGTCTCTAGATTCCCCCCAAAGCCTCGTGCACTTGTAGGCAGGGCTTTTGAACTGTGCTTTAGCTGGGAGCTCACAGCTAAATGTGGGTCGCTGTGGTGCATCCTGGAAAGGTTGCTCTCCCTGCTGCCTGCCAGGGTCTGAGCAGCTTTCCTCTACCCAGGCCTTTTCACCATGCGCTGGAGCCAGCCCACCATGCACCGTAACTGACCAGAATAAACCTCCTCCTCTGAGTTGTGGGTGTTGGATGTGGAGTCTCAGCAAGGAGAAAGTGACAGAGCCTTCGAGCTGAGAAACCTGCATTAGGGCATCCAGGAACTCACACTGCTATTCGCAGAGGCAGAGAGGCCCCAGTGGTTCGTACACCAGTTAGCACTGGTGACAGCAGAGTGACTTTGGGGTGACCTCTAGTATTTACTTCTAGGTGTGTTAAAGGCACCCAGCACTCATGGCCCATGTGCTTGAAGCAAGATGACCCAATCTATTAGGTTCCCCAGAACATGTCTGGCACAGAAGGGGGAGCCAGCACAGCTCTGTCTAGCCAGGCCTGCCTTCACATCTCTGCATTTTTAAGTTTCCTGGTCATCATCCTGGGTTCAGCCACATCTGCTTTTACAGGTGAGAGCTTTGTTACTAGGTTCTTTATGCTCACAAACCTGCTTCAAAAGGATGAAGGCTATGAAGTAACCTGTTTCTTTTGATACTTGTGAAAGAAGTTTGAAATTGCTGAACAGCTTTCCAGTGTACTCATGTACTAAGAGGAATACCCTTCATGAAAGGTCTGCAGGCGTGATGAGCAGAAATCCATATAAAACTGCAGATTCCAGTCTCCCGGCCTGGTCCTGCAGCCTCGTCACAGAGGCAGCGTCCACCACTGGCTCCTGTGTGTCCTTCAGAGCAACTCCTATGCCTGTGTGAGGGAGTGTTTAGCTACATGCCTTATTTTACACAGGAAGTAGCGGTTTCAAATCTCAGGTAATTACACTGGAAAAATTCCGTGCCGTAACATACCTCTGCCTTACTGTTTGGCAATGTCATATTGTTTTTGTATTATACTCTACTCGTTCATTAGTTTTATTTTGAATCTTCGTGTATCTAGCAAGCAGTACAGTAAGAAGTTTTGTTGGGAAAGAAAAAAGTTCCTTTGTGTGTCACGTCAAGCTCCCAAACTCTAGCCAAAGAAAAGCTGTGTATGATCTGTTCGGAAGTGTCAAGAGATGTGCTGCACACAGGGAGAAAGAAAACTGCTACTCAGTCACAGGAACTGACCCTTCCCATCACGGCAGTCTGCACCCGCAGTCCAGGTTAATTAGATAACAGAAGATTCCTTGCAACAATAAGAGATTTGGAATGCCTGAAAAGTTGCATCTAACATACACTGTATATTTGATTTGGTCCTAACCCAGAAGGCAAAAGATAAAATATTTTAATTTTAAAATAGACCTTAACACTAAAAATTTCAACCAGGGAAGTGATTTTAAAACATCCCAAAGGGTTCATCTATAGCTTTCTAAACACTTACACTGCAAGAGGAGCTACCTCAGCTCTCAGCAAAGGAAGAATACATTAAATGGGTTAACTAGCACGGCCCTCAGCTGCCTCCTGCTGACTTCCGCAGCCACGCTATACGGTACGTTTTACTTCACAGACAAGGAAAACACGCTTCATAGGTTACCTGCATAAGAACTGCCAGTTGGCTTTCTCACTAACCAAACTGAATTAAAATGAATATTCAGTAGACCAGTTGGAGCTATTTTATGTCTGAGTTTTCTAGAGGATTCTGGATTTATACTTTGCACCAATTCTTTTACTGGTTAAGGAAAAACCAATCAAGGACATTTCATTAAAAGCTGACTATACTGTGCAAACTGAGAGGTTTCGTCCTTGTCCTCCTGAAATAAAGGAATCTACAGAAGTTTTTGGTGTAACCTAACTAGCCAAAGGTCAAACCCAGACAGTCAGATATAGCCAATATAGTAAAACAATTCCTTTTCTGACAAATTTTTTTTAACCTTTGTTGATCTCAGTAATTTCAGCATCGCTGAAGGTACTTAGAAAAATAAGAATTTTCAGTATCTCCAAAGACAATTAGAAAAATTCCTTTCTTGTTTACGGTAATTTGCTTTTTTGTGCCTGAAAGTAATCCAAACACAAACACAGGACACAAACGAGTGGACTGTAGTCAGTGGAGTGTGACTTCCTTCACAATTACAGTGCTCCAAGAGGAGGCACACAGAGACTGCTTTAGAGCATGTGTCCTTGTTCCAGGAAGTTATCTGGTGACGTGAGTACAATTAGTAAGTGTACGACAGTAGTGCAGATCCACACACAGTGGCTCATTGTCTTCAAGACAACATTATTAGGCACTCATTCATCCTTTAAAAATACTTCTTTTGAAAAGGAGTAGATGAAAAAGCATTTTGGGGGTAAGACTTTGGGCTATAGTTTAGACATGGGGTATAAACTACAACTGATTTCTTTTCTAACAGTAGCAGACTTGACATTGAGTGGCAGGAAAAACCAGAATGAGAGCAAACATTTGCTTTGGACAAATCACAAATCTAATCCAAATCATGACCACTAACCCAGTGACTGTGCCCTGACTGCGTCCACTCCCTCCCCTCGAGGCCCGCAGGACACCAATCCAACCCCCTACTACTCACTGGGAGTCTGGCATCTGCGCCTTTGAACCTGCCTCACCTCCCAAGATTCTGAGTACAGGCAGATAAGAGGTGACAAGGCTCAGTGGCCCACCCCTTCCCCTTTGCTACAAAAATCCTGGTTCTGAAACTCGCCCACTCTGCCCTCTCCTCTACTGGTGCCTTGAAGCAGGCGTCTGCTCCAGTGCACACAGGCCTGACTGGCCTACAGGGCATTTCAGACCTTCTGCCAATGACCAGCCTGGGGCTGGACAGGTCCGACCCTTGAGAGCAGGGGACCCCGAGGATTCGGTGGCAACCCTGGGAAAGTGCTCTCATACCAGGCCAGCGCCCTGGGACACAGCCAGGCTCCCGCGCTGCATGCAAATGAAGACGCTCAAGGCCCCAAGTGCGACTGGCCACCATCCAGGACCACGAGGGCAGCTGGCCTCAGATGTGCCCATGCTGGGGGGAAAACGGAAAAGTTTCTGGTGATGTCACTGAGCCATGGGACTGAGAATACTGAAGCCTACTCTACCAGCAGATTCAGTGCATTTTGTTTAAATCACTTGAAGTTGAATTTTGTAATTTGCAACTTAAAGCTCAAGAGTAGGCTCTGCATAGCATTCTTTACTTCTGAACCTGGCAGAATCCACAAAAAAGCCCGCCCACATGCCTATTTAATATGTAAATCTGAGACTGAGTTATTGTTCCAGTTTGAACAAAGCATCAATCTTTAAAAATTAATTTACATCCTGTTATTCTCTTCCAATATTTAAACTAAATTTTATTATAAGGTTTATATTCCCTGGTTCACTTCCTTATTTACTCCAAGTTCTTGCTGTAGGCTTTGTCTTGAATGTGTAAGACCATTCGCCGAGCATAGAAGTCCCGGTATTCCTCTGGCAACTCAGCCAGTGTTTTCAGGGCTCTGTCCAAAATCTGCACAGCTCTCGACGCTGCTGTTAGATCTTTATTTCCATAGGTGTCTGTTTTATCATAGCATTCAGATGGTAGGTGCTTCCAAAAGATATTCACTCCCACTCCAAACTCTTCGGAAATCACATTGTGGAACCATAAAGCTGGAGAAAGTTTTAAAAAACAAGTTAAAAATACAACATATAGTTTTTTTTTTTTTTTTTTGCGGCACCGGGGATTGAACTCACAGCCTTGCGCCTGCCAGGGCAGGCGCTTAAGCCACTGAGCCAAACTCCCAGCCCTGGTTTTTTCGAGGCAGGGTGGCACTATGTAGCTCAGGTCGGCCTCGCGCCGCGTTGTAGCCCAAGCCGGCCTCGAACTCACAACGCTCCGCCTACCTCAGCCTCCCAAGTGCTGGGATTAAAGGCGTGCGCCACCACGCCTGGCTCAACATATAGTTTAAAAAAAAAAAAGACACCAAAATGGTAGAGAAACTCATGAATTTCATGTAGCCAATGTAAGAAATCATCCTGTAAGCAGAGCCCTTCATTAGCACACTCCCAGCTTCTAATACAATCATTCTAACTTTTATGAATTACCAATTTAGTGTCAGTAGCACAACCTTTACTTTTAAAATCTTTACAAGTAGGAATTTTTTCTTTTAACTTAAAAGACAAAATAAAGTTGTATTTGTTTTGTAGTTCTCTAATTGGGGGCTGTGTTTTGTGTTGTTTATGCTTCCTGAGACATACAACCACATCAAAAATGTTTATTTTTTTTGAACACAGAACATTTCAATTACTTGAGGAGTATGTCTGACCTTTTTTGATTCAGTACAGTACTTTTGTTCTCAAAGACTTCCTGTTTAAGCTGCAAGTTGGTTTTCTAACTTGCCTAAATTTGCATTCACTATAGCTTCCTCAGTTTTGTACTTCTAATGCAATTATAATCCTATTTCTTTTAGCTTCTTTACAGTAAGTTTATAAAACTACAGCAAATATTTTGGTGGTGGACATGATGAATAAACTTTTTTTAATAAACCTAATTAATTTCTATTTGTACTAGCAAGCTTACTTTGTTTTCAGTGTAGTTTAAGCATTTTCAAAATGTAAATGCTAGAGGAATACGAAGGGACACAAAATAACAAAAATGGAGTACTAATCACATCAGAAATGTTTAGTCTTGTCAAAGGGAGAAAGGAAGTTTTAAATTTTAGAAACGAACTCCCCCTGAGAGTACTCAAAACAAAAGATTAAAATATTTTGATTTGCAAAAGTAGTCTTCAAACATGGTTTCATTCTTAACTATTCTCCTGGAACCCTTCTGCCTCACTCAGTGTAACAGGAAGACAGGCGAGCTGTTCTGCTTCATTTAAATCCCAAGACGGGGATTTGCTTTTGCTTCAGACTCCAGTATACGCAAATTACTTGTTTTCTTTTTGATTAAAAATTGGGTGTAGAAAAAGGAAAAACTGCATAGCCCTTAATCATGTTCTGAAAATACAAAAGCCACAAATTTAAATATGAATCTAAAAATTTTAATCCATTTAAGACTAAGACAGTGGTTCCCTTCTGAGAAATAGACTAAAATGAACATTGTTCCCTATCCTCAAAGAATTCATAATCTAGCCCCAAATTCCATAACTATACTTTTATTTCTTACTAATATTTTAAATTTAATTCTATTAGTGAAGTATTAACATATTAATTTAGATATGAGACATCAACTATACAGAATGTGTCACTATGTCCCTTTGCAAGTGTTAGTTACGGATGTGAATTACATCACCATGCTTACTAACAACACTGAGATTTTACAGACATTCAACTAATGCCTATTTACTAAATAAAAATACTGTGACACTAATTCTGTATACAGAAAAGGGCACACTAAAGATACTGCAGGTGTTGAGATTATATTTTGATACTACAATCTCTTATCTCTTTTGGTTTTGAAAAAAACTTACATTGGTTGGTAAATGCTTATGTGAACAGTCTTAAAATATCTAAATACTTCATGAACAAAAAGCTTTTAAAAAACAACCAAGCATGATCTTTTCCCAGAGAGGAAGCGTCTCACTTGACGCAGACATCCTCTTGCTAAGCGGCTGGCTCCCTGCCCCGGGCTCAGGCGCGCTTGCTCGGACGCGGGCCTGCGTTGCTCTGCACAGCGCACCTGGTTTCCGCAGGGCTGTAAGCAGTGCGGATTGTGCCGTGTAGTGCTGCAGTTTTATGTTCTGTCATACATTACACAATGACATGTAAAAGTTACACAAACAAAAGCAAAGATATCAAGCTGGAGTTTTCTTTGCCTGTTTTCTGTTCTAACGTAATGCACCTACTCTACACAACTCCTCACATAGCAACCAATCCCCTGAATGGTCTGGTCGCAGGAACAGAACATGGCCTTTGAACGAGGCGTGGCTGTGTTCTACAGCTGTGCACTGCTTCCCGAAGGGAACACATCCTGAGACACACGGTCAGGCGTTTTGTCATGCACCCAACACAGCCTGGCGGGTGTGGCCCTGCCCGGGCGGGGGACGAGCCACTGCCCCGTATGGCAGGCCACGTCCTGAAGATGCAGCCGCTGCAGCACGGGGACGGCTGTGAATCTGGCGCAGAAGCACAGTGAGAACACGGTGCAGAGACTTCTCAGGACACCCCGCGCCCAGAGCACATCCCACCCCGGGGCCGTGGCCTAGAAGGTGCGGCAAGCGGTCAGCAGTGGGCAGCGAGTGTGGGCTTCACTTGTATGCTTGGGCCACTCAGTTTATAAAAAAAACTTCAGTAAAAAACTGATCTTCCTTACCATAAGTTGTTACAAACTTTAAATTTTTAACTTTCTGACTTTCATAGTAACAGCGTAAAGCACATGGTACAGCAGTATAAATACAATTTATTTATATTCTTTTTCTCTGTTTTTTCTAATTTTAAAATTTTTCTTTTTTAAACTTTTTTGTGAAACAGTGACACAGCACATACATTCGCCCAGACCCCACCGCGGCAGGGCGGTCGAGCCCCCGCCTTTGTCTCCCATCCGGACACACGAGGGCCAGGGCAGCACAGGGAGCGGGTGTCTCGGCGGACAGAGCCTTCACTCGGAACATTCCCGGAGGCCCTGCCCGAGGCTGTTTTACGCTCTTACTTTTCAAACAAGCAGAAGCAGCAGTAACAATTAAAAGTAGACTAGCTGGTGCTAACTTGTAATCCCAGTTATTTGGGGGTCTGAGGTAGCAGGGTCACAAATCCAAGGTGCGAAGAGAGGCTGAAGCTAGAGATGGGTCACACATGTGGGCCTAAAGCAAGGCCAGCCCTGAGAATGGGGAGCCCCCGAGGTGAGCCCCGTGAACAATCCGTTCTGGCCCTGAGAATGTGGAGCCTCCGAGGTGAGCCCCGTGAACAAGCCGTTCTGGCCCCGAGAATGTGGAGCCCCCGAGGTGAGCCCCGTGAACAAGCCGTTCTGGCCCTGAGAATGTGGAGCCTCCGAGGTGAGCCCCGTGAACAAGCTGTTTTGGCCCCGAGAACGTGGAGCCCCCAGGGTGAGCCACATGAACAGGCGTTCTGGCCCAGGAATGTGGAGCCCCTGAGGTGAGTCACGTGAACAAGGCGTTCTGGCCCCAGAGAAGGTGGCATGCCCGAGGTGAGCCAGGCAAGCAAGCTGTTAGGCAAAGGGGTTTCAGCTGACATCATCCTCCAGCGGGCATAAACACTGCAGTCGCTGGGGGCTTCTCTCTCTCCCACCAGGACAGGAGGCTCCACCTGACCCCAGCTTTCTGCATTCTGACTGTCATCTCCATTTCGTCATCCTCCACCACTGTCCCCCTGGGAAATTTGAAGAGCTGTGCTGGATACAGCACCAAGGCCATTCTGGGCAATGCAGTTAGGCCCTGTCTCAAAATGACAAACTAAAAGGGGCTGGGATGCGGCTCACTGGGAGAGCACTTGCCTGGCATGCATGAGGCCCTGAATTCAATCCCTAGTACCATCAAAAAAATGGAAAACGAACAGAGAAACCGGTAACACAGTTGTTTATTATCAAGTATTATGTGCCACATGTAACTGTGCTATGCTTTCACATGGCTGACCAGGCAGTAGGTTTGCCTAACCACCATCACCACGTGCACAGATGACTGGTGATAGGGTTTCTCAGATCCATGACACTCTCATGAGACCTCTGTTCTACACATAGTGTCGTGGACTAAATCTCCATTTGGTAGTGCACAACTGTACTGACAGATTGCTCCCTAAAATAAGACTGTTAGTTTTCTAAGAGTCTGCCTGAGTATTCTTTAAATACATACACACACAGCTATGAATAAGAATCATCTTGTATAGATCAGGATGCATGTAACACTCAGTTTTGTACAGAAGAGACACATAGAAGGTGAATGACAGAACACAGCACATGACTGAGGTCTGGAAATCTTACCAGGAATGAACAGCACATCACCAGCTTCCAGGAAACATTCATGCCTTCTGGCCTTGGAGAAGAGTGGATATTTGGCCAAGTCAGGATTATCGATGTTTAGCACTTCTGATTTAGAACCTGAAAGGTTCCAAACAGATTAAGCAAAGCTGGCATTCTTTTAAAAAAGTAATCATAAATTTCAAAATTAATTCTTTTCTGTTCAATCATTACACCCACACTGTGGGACTAAGACAGTTTTCAATCGCCCACTCTTTCACTGTGACCACTAACAACCATGAAATGTGATTACGATAATCTGAAATCTCTTCACATGGCTTGTCACTATGTGTATTACACATATGCAGTTGAAAATACAATACACCCTAATTAGAAAGATGTGCTCTAAATTGCTTTTTAACGTGAATAGAGATTTCTCAAGGAGTAACTGAACACAACCTGGAATAAAACCGTACCTGACAAATATAAGTACTGGGCCTCGCGAGGGCTGAACAGTGTGATGCGCTTTCTCCCTGTCACTTGTAGTAAGAAGTTATCCATCACCTGAAGACCAAGAATAATTTATGGGTAAATAGTGTGTAAAATTCAAGTAGAATCAATGATATTTTAAATAATTAATTGTAAACACCATTTTTTAAAAAATAGAGTCTTTTTTGCCCTTGCTTGCCTCACTTAGCTCCTCCTCACTGAGCCTCCTAATAGCTTACCATGTTCGTGCCAGCTTACACCACCAGAGGGACACACACAGCTGTCCCATCAGGCCACCTGTACCACTGGTGGTAAAGTTACACACGGGACAGCCACAGGTGTACCAGCAGGGTCCCGCTCCTTGGCAGTGAGCCACAGGAACGATGGCCCCATCGTGGATGTGTTAAGCCTTACTCTGTGTGTGCCGTGTGTGCATGGGCAGACTTTCTTGTTACAGACTGTGAGAAAGGGTAAAAGCCAGGGCCACACAATTCTCAGCCAGATAAGGAATAGTCATGATTCCTCGCATATCATTACTACTAAAGCAGTTCTTTTAGCACCACATCTTTACTTACGTAGACCTTAACTATGTAATTATAACTAACATTCCTCTAACTTATTTTTAAGAAAAACCCTATACATTATATTCTAACTCAAGGTAAAAAAAAAAAAAACTACTTCAAATATAAAACATAGTCATAGGCTATCATTAAAAATATATGAATCACATCATTTTCTCACCATGTCATTAATATAAAACCCTAAAAAAAACAATATGCTAAGATTTGTATCTGTCTCATTTAATTATACATTTACTGACTATATTAAAATCTTCCTAAGAGGTCTTTAAATGAATTACAGAATACATGTATAAAACATGTTTGATTTATAACTTTAAAAAAAAAAAGCTTTTGGAGGCCAGACATGGTGGCACATTTTTATAATCCCAGCACTCAGGAGGCTGAGGCAGGAGTTGTTCAAGGCCAGACTGGGCTACATAGTGAGTTCAATGCCAGACCTGAACTACATAGCAAGACCCTAACTCAAAAAATCAATCAATCAATCAGTCAGTTGGTCTTTGGAAATCTATTGCTATTGCTTTAACTTCCTGTCTCTCTACCTTCTACCACCAAATCATACAAAATACTAGCCTTTTAAATATTTTTTAAGTGCTCAGATATACAATATATTTCATACACTTACAATGGGGCCATGGTTTTATGTCTCATTGTCAGGCAGCCTGAACACTGGTGGTTCATGCATAACTGTCCCATCAGGTGGTTTTCTATTCATTTGATTAGTACTCAGACTGAGAAAAGCGATCAGAGCCTTCTGCCCTCCAGTGGTACAAATCGCCCAATAGGACAGTCATGCGTGGACCACCAGAGTGGCTCAGCCACTGGGAATGTGAAATCCTGACACCTTAGAACATCAAAGAATCAATAATCAAGATCAGTAGTATCACCTCACCTCGCTGCCCTACGAATACAGCAGACACTGAATGTGCTCAAGAAACATGAATCCTAAGACCTTCAGGCCCCCAGGTTCTTAGGTCTGGAAATAATCCACTATGGGCTCTGCTTTTCTCCTGAACAGCACCGTGCTTGGTAGCCAGAGGCACGGGCACCATTTACGGACTCCCACAGCACGAGCTGTCGCTTCTCACTTTCTGACACTTCTCCCTTACCTAGTGGCCATTCTTCACACACTAAATGACCACCACAAAACTCAACCCCACTTCATGAGATAGATGGCGAGGAATCAAGGCCACAGAGGCAAAGATGAGAAACAGGGCTGGCATTGTTGAGGGGCTCAGCCCCGCACCGCTGCCTCGTGCAGCTCCTCCGCTCAGATCCAACACCTCGGTGAGCTGCAAAGCCGAGGGCCCTACAGTAGCCTGCAGGGTGAACTCATGAATGCTCATCTATGAGAATCCACCGCAGCTGCAGAGTTCTCACTTATACAGCGTACATCATAGTGAGTCCAAAGCTGTAATCCAGGTGAGCTGATCCGAAAAACACTAGAGAAGAACTGCTCCTCCTTGAAGAATTTTGGAAACTTGATATCTCCTTCTAACAAAGGAAACTGCTTTCTGATATCTGCAACATCCTGCATGGACAGAAACATAAAGATAATGAGAGAAAAACATCTGGAAAGCATTTTAGTAATAAACAGCATACTGACATAGTGTTCACTTTATCTAAAACTGCCAATAGCCTATAAGCTATTCAGGTACAAAGGGGCAAAACTGTTCAGTGCTTTACCATACTACGCTGTGACCATCCGCTACCACTGACCCCTCAGCGAGGGAACCACGGACCCCACAATGAGACTGCAGATTCAACGATATCACTGTCATGAAGCTCAACAGACCTCATTCATACAAAGTTCTTTCTACTTCAAGCAAAATTTACATGGTTGTCTCGCACTCTAATGAAGCTTTATTTATATGATTCTGAATACATAATTAAGATTATATAATTATAAAGATTTTGTAATTATTTTAGACTACTATTTTATTAGTTGAAAGGGTTTCTATAAAATATACAATTGATGGGATTTTGTACTTTGTAGAAATTAAATTACTTTGACCACTAAGATTCTATGGTCTTATCTGAGAACCAAGCAATCAAAGGTTACTGACCTTATTTAAGTGCACAAATCATTGAGAAAAGAATAGAACAAGACATGTCATATATCGGTCTATAAGTACAAAAGTTACAGTACCAGTTATCCACTTAAGTATTAAGCAACTGGTTTTTGGTTTTGTTTTGTTTTGGTCTATTTTGAGACAGGGTTTTGTGACACAGTTCAGACTGGTCTTGAGCTCACTTTGTAGCCCAGGTTGGTCTCAAACTTGCAAAGATCCTCCTGCCTCAGCCTCCCAAGTGGTGGGATTACAGATGTGTGCCACCACACCCAGCTAAGCAATTCACAATTCTTACCTTTCTAGGGTCTTCTCCAAGTGACCGTAAGTAGTATTTCTCATCCTTAAACATCCCAAAGAAAAATAACATTAGCATTCATTTAAAAAATATTTGGAAGTAAAGAAGAAAGGAAATAAGCCTTAAGGTCTGACCCAGTAAAGTTGTCTTCTAAAAAGCTCAATGATCTTCCCCTTTCCACTAATGCTCTCTGGTGGCCACATGGAGAAACATCTTTACACACTGCTCCTAAGAGTGACAAGTCCACAAAGCAGAATGTTCTGAAGGTAGCTCAGAGACCACCCTGACGCCACAATGCTCCAGACTGTATGCTGAATTGCTACATCTAACCTGAACAGTCTTAATGCTCAGTAAAAGGATTCCCACTTATATAGCAGACATGATTGCAAAATAGTGTTGAAGGCCAACATCAAACGTATTAGTATAATAAAAACATATAATAAAAAGAGAAAAAATATCTTGTACTCCGACATGTTTAAAATACTCAGAACACTGCATTTTATCTGGCTGGCCTATCCTGGACAATGTACATCCCAAGCCAAATCCTTCCGAGTCAGCTCATGAATGAATCAGGAAAGTTTCATTTCATAGCAGTGAACTTAAGGGATGCTTCACAATCATCACTCATACTGCACTGGGCAGCTAACTGCAGAACTGAGCTGCAGAACTGAGCTACAGAAACACTCGCTCGAGGCCTGAGATAAGGCTCAGGGCCAGAGCACTTACCCGGCATGCACAGGAGCCTGGATTTGATCCCCAACACTCCCTCACTGCCTGCTTTCCCATAAGAACGAAGACCTGAGCTCTGCTGGGTACGTGCAGGGCAATCCAACTGAGAATTTTGCCCTCTAAAACCAGAGAGGCCTGCTGCACCAGATTTCAAAATGTATCTTATTTACCCTAAGACACAGTAAAAATGTATGGTCACGAATTTAACTCATCTCTCACATTCAATGTTTTTATATTTTTGCTGCCATAGCAGACAGTCCTATAAATCGGTCACTTGCTCAAGTATGTTCTTCAGAGTTCCAAGGGCTTTCTACCAGTGCCAGCATTTAAGATTTAAAATGTAAACCCACTGCAGCAGACAGCATCCCCTCCAAAAGCTCACTGCTCAGTTCCAAAGGGTGGGATTAACTTCTTCTGGTTCACAGCAGCACGTGAACCGAGGCAGCACCTTTGCTAAGGTGGCTCTGACCCATGACGGGGTGGGATGAGAAGCCGTCACTGTCAGCTGGTGTGGGGGCCTGACAGGCAGTCCCAGCGAGGAGCCCAGGTGAGCAGAGGGCTGCTTTCCACCTGGCGCCCCTCTCTTCTCAGTCTTTCACAGGTGGCCCTGGCCTTTCACAGCAGTGCCCTCCCATGCACTGAACCTCAGCACCAGCTTTCGGAGACCTGCACATACAGTTCATGTGCATCCTATTCATACCCTTACTGTAAGTTTAGACTTAATCCTTTCTCCTTTCTCTACTTCACATATCCTGGCTACTTAACTGTGTGCTGTTCACACCCCTCAGACAGGAAGTGCTGGTGGGCAAGTGAATATGCAAGTTCAAAGCACAGCTAGGAAGTGAGCTGGTTCAGGTTCAGCTAACACACAATTTTCAAGGACACACTCAGCACAGTACGGAACCACAGGTCTCCGGAGTTTGCAGGATCCTGGGATGGTCTCTCATCACCAGTTCTCAACGAGAGAACTGTAATAACACAGCACCTTACCAACCAAATAGTCCAGGTCTGGTGGCTCAGACGCAGGCAACAGCTTTGCTTAAAGCCAAACATTTTCTCATTTGGATTTTTGAAATGAGGTCTTGCTATTAGACCAGGCTGGCTCTAAACTTGCTATGTTGCCCAGGCCAGCCTCCAACTTGTGATCCTCCTGCCTCAGCCTCCTGAGTGCTGTGGTTACAGGTGTGCACCACTATGCCTGACTAAAAAATAGCTTATTTTTTAAGTGTGCTTTTCAATAACACAGTCAGTTTTCCAAAACACATATGTAATCCTTGATGCTTTATCTCAAGATGTGTAACCTGAATTACTTAAAGCTGCACTATCATGCAAATAAGAATTCTTTTGATATAATCTTGAAATTTTACAGCCAATAAAAACCATATTGATAATAAAATATGGTAGTCAAAGGCATGAAAAATTAAACTAAGTTCTCCATTAGTGTCTGAATTTGACACTTTAGACCTCATAACACCTAACACCTAACACTGAGTGAGTTGTCTCCACTACTATGTGCTTTACGAATTTTATTTAGTTAATTCTCACGAGAAGCCTAGAAGCAGATGGTGCTACCACCTCCCCATTATAGATGAGCCTGCGCACGCATGCAGAGTACCACAGGCAGGGCTGGCACAGGAAGCTGCAGAGTGGGCCTGTGGTGCAGGCAGAGAGTCTCACGAATGCTACAGAGGTGGCCCTGGCTTTTGTGGAGTGAGGGATCTTACATGAGCTGTAGCAGGAAGCTCTTTCAGTATACTGATAGCAATGCTGCCTAAAAACACAGTGCAGCGATTACCTCTGAAATAAAGAATTCTTCATGCTTTTCCTCAGCTGCCCTCTGGACCAACTTGTTAAAAGGTAAAGTTCTGGAATAAACACAGATACAATACGATCACTATGCATGTAGGCTTGTGGCAGTGGGATATATCTACTTTACAACAGCCATAGTTTTTATCATGACCTATTATGTAGAATCTAAATATTCAAAATTCATGTGGCAGTATGTCTACTTGATCTGTTATTTGCAGCTTTAGGACTAAGGATTTTCAAATCTATATAGTACACATGATCCTTATAGGTCAACATCCTTCTGTTCGTTATTACTAATAGAAAAACGTTTTTATGATTCTGATTACCTTTGGAAGGAGCTATGCTCCACTATATACCACAATGCAGACACGATTACCTTTGGAAATACACATGCTCTCAGGCTGTGACTATGAATGGGACAAACTTATGGTGCTACTCTGGAAAAGATGTTAGGCAAAAGGTCCAATGCAGACCCTTTTGCTTTCAACACAATCTCAGAACACAAAAGCCAGGAACACTGCTCTTACCCTCCTCTACCACCTTCTATCATTTTAAAGCTTCTGAGAAGAATTCAAGTGAAGTCATCAATTTTTATCCTTCAAACTTTCTGCACCAAAGCCCATCCCTTTCTATTTGGGAAACCAAAGTCAGTGGGCTTTTAGGAAGCCACAAGATCATGAGGATGCTAAGCAAGTTTACAGTAAATGGACTATTAGGATGTGGGGTCTAGCTGAAGGAAGTGGGTCATGGGGCATGACCTTGGGATGGTATCTCGTCCCTGGGCCTGTCCCCTTAGGCACTCACGATGGCTCTCTACTTCCTGGCTGCTGCAAGTTGAGCTGCTTGCCTTGAGGTGAGCAGTTTTGCTCTCTACTTCCTGGCGGCCATGATGTTCTGCTCAGGTCTAAAGCAATGGAGCCAATCAACCATGAACTGTACCCTCTGAAACTGCAAACCTACATAAATCTCCTCTCCTTTGTTTTTCTCAGGTATTTAGTCACAGTGAGGATAAACTGACTTACATACTCCCATCCTGGAGATCAAAGCCAGATACTGTGGAAGCAGAGTTCTTTTTCTATACATCATAAAGCTGCCTTTTCTCTGGGTCCTACCTTATCCCTTCAAATTTCTCAAATCTGAAGTACTGCCTAGTGTGAATATGACCCCGGGATCATATAACACAACAATGGGGTCCTCAAAAGCCTGCACTCTGTTCCCCACTGTATGCCTGCACCAAACCTCTCATCTAAGACTATAGTCTTTTCAATCTCATTACCAAATATCTTCTCACTTAAAATCTGTACTGGGGAGATGGAGACAAATGGGAAAACTATCCTCTGCTGTAAGATGACACTGAGCTGGCTCACTCTCCCCTGGCACTTATTTCCTAGAAACACACTGGGTAAAGATAAACATGAAATGGCAGCTGCAGTATCAGCAGGGGTGTTTGCTACATAAATGGCCCACAACCGCTGAACTATGTCTGCACTAGAAGGCCTGGGACTAGACAACATACTTGTTAGGAAGCAGAGAGCAATGTACAGTAATTAACTTAATATGGAGAAACCTAGTTCTTGGGCCACTTCAAGGTACTGGTTTCTAGGGACCACTGTCACTTACTTGACTGGGTGTTTCAATGACACCTCCACCATCTTGTTCTCTTAAAACTAAGCTGTCACGGGTGAGCGAAAACAATGGCCCTGGCGTTTGCAGACTCCTGAGGATATTCCTGTGCTCAAGCGCTGCTTCCTGCCTGGCACTCTCCTGCAAGCCAAGTCAACGTGATGCCCTGTTGAGGACAGGGTAGGAGGACCCTGTGAGTGTGAAGGTGAACTGCAGCTGTTCTGGTCATTATGTGAGCGAGCACAGAGCAAAGAAATCTGCTGTCTGCTCAGACCAATGCGAATTCCCCCACTGTAGTTCCTGATCAGCCAGATCAGTATGTGTACTCGGTGGCCCCTATTCAATGTTCTCCATCTCAGGCTTTAGCCCGTAGCTACCTCTTGTTGCTACCAAAATATCTTTGAAAAGCACACAGACGAGGAAGCTCATCGTGCTACGTAACTGTTGCCCAGGCTGAGTTTTCTTGCCAGGCAGGACACAGAAGTGTTTTAAAACCTTGAGAAACTCGAGGCAGAATGCTCAGGCTGCAAGAGTGGTAAAGTAGCTAAGACCAGAGAGGCAGAGCGGGGTGCTGCCAACAGTCTGCCTTCAGGGGGGCCCTCCACTGGGGTTTTACATATCACACCCATGTTCTGAGCAGGTCTCCTGCCGATGATGCACCACCATTTGTAGGACAAGCACACAGACAAGGAGGGGAGGCAGAGTCCAGGAGGGGAGACCAGGAGACAGTGAATCTGAGCACACATCCTGGGTTCTGCTGTTTTATTCCTACGTGATCTCAGATAAGTCACTTCTCGTTGCAATCGCTGTAAGCGATAGCTACTGTAACTCCTAGATTGTTTTCTAGTTTAAATGAGAAGTACAACCTAGAACACTTGTCACACCATCTAACACATGGGAAGTGTTCAGTAAAGATACTGGGTTAGCAAGGACCACAATGCACCCTTCAGTAGTTAGCAGTATTTGTTTTAAAAAGGGAAAAAACCCTCTAGTACCCAGTTCCCCACTTTGGAAAGGCTTCTTTACAAAATCAAGACCAGGACTGATAAAAGTAAAATAAACATAAGAACAAGCTGATGAGAGAATTACATGATACATTAGGCAAAAGCAGCTAAACAAGGCTTAAGAGAGATTTATAGTACATTTTAAAAATTAAATCTATGGCCAAAAGATAACAAGAACATTCTTTCATTTCACTGCACAAGATTCTCCTGACAACAGTAGCCCGACTCTGGAGGAACAGTGAGAGGAAAAAGCCTAAGGTAATACTTGCTAGTGCATCTGTCTCTGGATGCACAATAAAGGAGAAAAGCAACCTCAACAACACAGACATCTATCTGTAGGACCTCTTCCTGTCCAGTATCTCTTTGGCCTAGATTCTTCCTTTCTTTCCTCTTGTCTGGTAAAAACTAAAAGAACTAAACCTACTTCTATTTCTTGCACTAAAAAGTAACCTTGCAATTCTTTAGTAATGTTAGTGGAAGACTTTGAGAAATCTATGGTAGTACATAATGCATGTGCTTCAAAAATAAGTTCTGAAAAGTCTAAAAAGCATGACAAAACATCAAAGCACTTCAAGATGAAGTTTCAATACCTATTTATTATGGCATTAGACTGTGGAAAACAAGCATCATTAATTGCAGGCTGAAAAACACTCATCATTCCAGTACTTTCTTCCGCTTTTTTGACTTAATAAAAAGTGAAAAGTTCTTACACTTGAAAAGAACTTACAGCAATTAAATTCAACTGGTGGCCTATTGAAACCAAAACCAGAATGGAGAATACTCAAAAAACTGAAAATTGGGAAATGCTTTGGCAGCTGTTATGCGAACTTGGAAACCTCTAATGAGAAAGGAATGCCCCTGGACATTGGAAACTTTGTGTAGCTCCCCTCTGACCTCAAGCCTTTTGCAAACTACATGGTTCTCAATGATTTAATTTACTGGAAACTACAAGCACTGAAAATTGCAGAGTTCTCTGGTTTTTAATGACTCTCATGGGAATACATAGTATACGAACTCTGCAAGACGACAACATTTAAAGTTCCCAAGTTCAGACATTCAGTAGCTTTTGATGATTTCTTATTCACTTTTAAGAGATTCCATAGCATAAAATGACAACCTCAAGTGAAATGAAAGGTATTTAAGGTTGTCTTAGTTACTTTTTTCTCATTGCTGAGACAGAATACCTGATGCCCAAAGTTAGGGAAGGAAAGGTTTATTTCTTATAGTTCTTGGGGGTTTCAGTCCATACTCAATTGGCTCCAAGGCAGCATGGCGTGGTGGGGCAGCCATTTATGGCAGCCATGAAACAGCCTGGCACAAACCAGCAAGAGAGAGAAGACACGCTTTCCTCGCACTCTTAACACTGTATGTCGGCTCCACCCCTGGGCGGGTGCCGTACTCACACCACCAAGCCCAGAACCAGACAACAAACCAATCACGAATGCTACACTCAGCCACATCCATGACATTACATGAGACTTGGTGGGTCCACAGGAATATAAACCATAGTAAAGTTTACTTCATCAAAAAAGAAAATCAAAAATGATTTTTAAAATATTACCCAACTTGATGAAAGACCATACTAAACATAGCTTGTCTTATATTTCTGGAGAGCACAGAAACACATGAGCCTTTTAAAAAATTTCCTATGCTAAATAAGTTACTAATGTGGTAGGATACACTGATTAATCAGGCACCAAATGAAGACTGTAGACCCAACTGTAGGTATAATTAACTCTATAGAAATCCTCTCTTCTATGACTCCAAAAGGTCTTAGGACACCCTATTTTTAAAGGTCTTTAGAAATGTCTTTGTATCATTATGTGAACTCAGAATTCTTATCTTTTTAGAAATACTCTTTCAAAATCAGTAAGATGCCAGGATTACATCAAACTAGCAAAGACAAAATGCCCTCTAGTCTCTGTATAATAATGTAAAAATATTTTAAGTGTTTTTAAAAAGTAATTTGTATCCAAGAGGAAACCTCAGAAGGTAATACCTATACACAAAGTTCTTACTAATGAAGTCCATCTGTGCAACTGTGGCAACGTGAATCTTTACTTCTCTCGTGCCTCCAATGCGGCGTAGGTAATCCACCGTCCATTTGCTTGTACATGGCCCCAGATCAAGTCCTTTCAACACAAGAGGTTTTCTCTGTAAGTAAGGAAAAATACAACAAAAACATTTGTGAAAACCGAGAATGTATCACAAGCTGTGGCTGGGAACAGTGGTGATAAGCGCTGATTCCTGATCCTGAAATTTTTGCACTCAAAGCTCTGGTAGTTGACGTTGTCTCTATGAAGGGAAGAAGACCCCTGTGATAGACCCAGGACAAAAGGCTAAGCTCAGGGAAACAACCAGCAGAGAAAGCTCAGGAAAACTCAGAGAAAGAAGAGACAGCCAAATATTACATACGATATCGCCATGTTTTTATGACAAAAATATAAATGATTAAAATTTGTACTCTATAATTAAATTTTTGGTAGCTTTTTATTTTGATACCATTTCAAACTTCTAAAAACGTTGCAAGCACCTGTAGTCCCAGAATTTTGGGAAGCTGAGGCAGAAAGATCACGAGTTTGATACCAGTCTGGCGATTTAGTGAGACCGTCTCAAACAAACAAACAAAAAACATGGGACGGAGATTTACCTCAGTGGCTTAAGCACCTGCCTGGCAAGTGTGAGGTCGTGCGTTCAAAACCCAGTCCCTCCCCGCCAAAAAAAAATTTAAAAGGGGTATGGATGTAACTCAGTGTGAAAGCCCTGGCATGAACATCCAGTACTGGAGGAAAAAAAACGTTCCAAGAACATCACAAGGAATTTGCATTTGCATATACCCTCTGCTCTGAGTCGCCAACTATTAACACTGTATCCCATTTGACTTACCGTTTGCTCTCACTGAGTGATTAGAGAATGACACGTCATTAAACCTAACCTACTGTCTGCTGAATCATTTCAAGGTTAAATAGCAGATATCACACCCTTTTATCTGTAAAAGCTTGAGTAGATTTCCTAAGAACAAAGACAATCTCTTACATAACCATGAAGTAATTATCAAAATTATATTTCACATAACGCTACTGTTGAATCCACAGTCCAAATTCAGATTCCACTAATTGTCCCAATAATTTCCTTGAGACTTACTTCTTCTCCTGGCCCCGAATTTAGTCTGAGATGCCAAATTGCACCAGCTGCCCTCTTTTCCCTCTTTGCATCTGGAACAGTACCTCAGCAGGCCTTTGTCTTCCGTGACCGTGACATTTCTGAGGTATACAGGCCAGTTATTTTGTTGAATGCTCTTTGATCAGGTCTATCTGCGATTTCTTCATGATTAGTCAGCTTAAGCATTTTGGGGGTGACATCCCATAGAACAAATGCTGTGGCCCTCCCAGTGCACCACATCAGATGGCACCTGGTATTTTGCCCTAGTATTTGTGATACTAACTTTGATCAACTGGCTATTGCTGCCTGGGTCAAGAACTGTTAAAATGAGCGTAATACAGTGATTTTTAAATCTCCATCATTTTCCTACATTTATTAGGTGGCAGTCTAATGTAAAAAAAATTAAAATGAGCTTTAACTTCTCCATTTACCTATTTTATTCCATGGGTAACAATCTATTGATGTAATTCTGATGCTCAGATTATCCCTGCATTGGTTAGTAGGTCCCCTTTAAGCTGGTTATTGTAACTTTTTAACCTGAACACTACTTTATGACAAAATAACACACTCCACCATACTTTCATACTTTATCTGCCAGCCTTGCAATCAATCACTTCTTTAAGTAGCTCTGATTTATTTTAAAATGCAAATGTTTAATGGGATATCATTACCTCTGACTTCGCAGTGGTCCGAGCTAAGAAACATGAGGTTCTCGGGAGGCTGAGGTAGGCGGAGTGTTGTGGGTTCGAGGCCGGCTTGGGCTACAACGCGAGCGCAAGGCCCGCCTCAGCTACATAGTGCGACCCTGCCTCAAAAAACCAGGGCCGGGAGTTTGGCTCAGTGCCTTAAGCGCCTGCTCTGGCAGGCACGAGGTTGTGAGTTCAATTCCCGGTGCCGCAAAAAAAAAAAAAAAAAAAAAAAACATGAGGTTGTATGCACATCCCTAGACACACACCCTCACAGCATACATGCAAGGTTCTCTCTCCATATATATACTACACATATGCACACATTCCTAACGCAGATACACATGAACCACGCATATTTCAAGGTTAATACTCGTCTTCATTGTTCATATATTTGTAATTATTCCAAAAGTCAGGAACCTAATCCCATCATCATTGTGTACATGTTTGCAAAATCTTAGATTTACAAAAAGTACTTCTAGAATTATTAGGTCACATATTATAAAAAAAACAAGTTTACTAACCAGAATTCAGTTTTCATTTCTTTTTGTCCTAGACTAAGGGTATATAAAGTACTGTCTATATTTAAAAAAAAAAAAAAAAAACCGACCTACATTACTTCTCATCCTCCCTGTTAGACAGTCTCATTTGTCACTTCTTATTTTCTGCTTTAGGGTTCCTAATACAAAATCATTCCTCATCCTTATATTTTAAATTACTACAGCTTTAAAAAGTAAAACACTATTTTTTATAGTACACTCAAATATGGAATCATGATTAGGAAGATATCCTGTGAACCTGAAGTACAGAATTTACCCACTTCTTTTTTTAATAGTACTTTCATTTCTTTACATTTTTGATCCACTTCGACTTTCTTCTTGCATATAATGAGATATAAACCTAATGTCAACATATTCTAAATGACTATTCGGCTGGGCATGGTGGCATACCCCTGTAATCCCAGCACTTAGGAGGCTGAGGCAGAAGGATCACTCTGAGTTTGAGGCCAGCCTGGGTTACACAGTGAGTTCAAGGCCAGATTGAACTACATAGTGAGACCTTGTCTCAAAGAAAAAAAAAAAAAAAAAAAAAAAGAGTATTCAGGTATCCCAGTACTATCAGCAGTGCAACTACTCTGTATGATGCTGCAATAGTGGAAATGTGCCATGAATTTGTTTAAACCCACAGAACCCACAACACCAAGAGTGAACACTGAGCCATGTAGTTGGGGTGAAAATAACTGTCAGTATTGGTTCATTGGCTGCAGTAGCCATAACACTCTGGTGGAGCATACTGGAAACCAAAGAGGCTCTGCATGTCTGAGAGGCGTCTATGAGAAATCTCCATACCTTCTGCTTAATTTAGCTGCTGTGAAGCTAAAACTGCTCTAACAAAAACCATTAAAAGTTAATTTTTGCCCCAGTGATTTCTAGAATGTCATGTTTACTATGTAGTCAATTTCCTTCTGCATGAATAACAACATCTCTGAATAAGTATATCTACACACACATACTTGCAGAGATATTTCTGGACTTTACTCCTCTGGTCCGTTCATTTACACACCTGTACCACATGCAAGTGTTAATTACACAACTATTAGCTCATGTTTTTAAAAACCTGATAGGTCTGTGTTCCCTCATATTTTTCACTGTGGTTTTTCCAGGTAGAAAGATCTCGTCTCAATTTTGTTACTGACTTCTAGTTTTATTGCATTATAACCAGAGAAGGTTTTGTAATTTTCTACTTTATGAATCTTAATGATGATGTATCTTTTGCAACACACTATGTCTTGTCTGGGATAATCAAGATACAAAGTACTTCTACATACATGATTCAGTCTTCAGGACACTGCCCTGCAGGCATCATAAGCCTAACACAGCCTGAGACCAGGAAGTGGGAGGACAGCATCACACCAGCCCATCGCACCAGCCCCAGAGACAAAGGAAGCTCTGAATCACTACCAAAGGAAAAAACTTCACTTGACTTATAAACCTCAGAACTGTAGTTTTATAACCACCCTTCGGGATGTAAATATCATGGAAGAAAATTCCTGAGTGCTTTTCTTTTGTTTTGGGTTTTTTCCTCCTACCTTAAACAGATTTACTGTAACCACTGAGGTCTTTTCCCTTAAACACCTACAGGCCTCCTCGCGTTCTTGTGAAGTCTGGATTCCCTTGAGAAGTATCGCAAGTAAAAAACATGTCCCCCGCTCCTCGATATTTTTCTGAGTTTTCTCTTTAACTTCAGTGCAGGTTAGCTGGAACCCCGGAACACCGGAAGATTCCCGGAAGACTCGCGCTGTTTTCCTGTTGTCCCGGTGGAGTGAAAAGTTGCACTTTCAAATCTATTAATTTCTTCAATACGGGTACGAGTGCTGATCGCACCCAAAAGGCCTGGAATCCTGCCCCAAACTTGAGAAAACCCAGCAGAAGACGGGCTGGGGGCCACAGTCACCGCAAGGCGGCCCTCGCTTCTCGCACCCAGCTCCCCGCGGTCCTGCTGGTTTTCCGGGATTTCGAACACAGGACCCAGGCAAAGTGCGCCCCGCAGCCCGCCGCCTGTGCCCTTCCCCCACACCCAGGATCCCAAGAACCAGGTTTGGAGCCGCCGGAAAGGTTTGGACGAGTCTCCCCCCGTTTCCCACCTGTGGGTAGAGGTGCTGCATAAAGTGCTCTGCAGAGACGCCCTCGAGCCTTGGCACCGGGACGCGCTCCCCCGCCATACTTCTTCAGAAGCCTGGCAACTTGCGGCGCAAAGCGTCCGGCTGCCTGTGCTCCGCTTGGAAACACGACCCGGGGAGCAAAGGTCCGCAAAGCCGCCCTGGGGCGGGGTGCTGCTGGTCCTGGGCGCCTGGCGCAGAACCGCCTGGCTTCTGACCGACCGGGTGCTGGACAGCCGAACGGGCGGGCTCATCAGAGGTGGCAGCAGCTACCCAGCGTGGCTCTCCAGGCCCTTCCTTCCACGTCGCTGAGGTTGTTTCCTTTCGGTTTCCTTTCCATGCTGCACAGGCAGTAGGGGTGAAAGGTTGTAAGCATGGCGCTGGCCGCTCGTCTGCTCCCGCATCAGCTCCTCTCCTGGTCGCTGCCCCGCGGGGCCGCTCGGCTCCGGACCCCCGGGGCGGCCCCGGTGAGGCCGCTGTGGGTCGGACTCTGCTGCTCGTGCCGCCGCCGCCTCGGCTTGGGAGCAACGCTGGGTCCCCGTCGCCTGGGGCCTTGGCCCGCCCCGGGGGTCCCCGCAGCTCTCGCCGCCGACCCTGTGGGTCCCCGGCGCGGTTACAGCACCGAGGGCCAGCGCCCGGGGACCAGGATGATCGTCCTGGGGTTCTCCAACCCCGTGACGTGGGTGCGCACCCGCGTGCTCGCCTTCCTCATCTGGGCCTACTTCGACCGCGAGTTCAACATCGCAGAGTTCTCCAAGGCGGCCAAGCAGGTAGGGATCCCGGATCCCTGCGCTCAGCCGTAACGCAGACGCGTTGGTGTCTGGGCCCTCAATTGTCAGGCCTTGGTAGTGGCCCAGACCCCGAATCCTCTAGCCACTTGATTTGAAGTGAGCTTCTGGGTGTGTTTGCGAAGTCCCTCAGGTGTTTTTGTTTTTGTTTCCCCATTCCCTACAGGTTTTGAATCAAACAGAAATGGATTCAAAGCCCATTTCTGCCACATAGAAGCTATTCGGCTTTTTTTCTGGCAGTCATTTTCCAAATCTGCAAAATGGAGACGCCAATACATGGCACATAGTTGGAACTCCTTAAATATGTGTTGAATAAATTGAGGAGACAAGATTATGGTGAGGAATGAGGTAACATTTCCAAAGTACTGTCATGTCATCCCTGGTACAGAGGCAGGACTCCTGGTTAACTATCTGACAGAGCTGTATTCCTCTCCTTAAGGGGTAGTCTGGAGATGAGTAGTTCTACCCTTTATAGGAGTTTGCTGGGACTGCTGTACCCATTCACTGATGATAAGAACAGAACACCCAGCACACTGAGAATACTTATCCTGGGGTGGTTCTCAGCCTTAGGTTTATCAGTTATGACTTAGAACGGCTAATAGTGTTTTGTCTTACCCATGTGATAGTCACTTCAAATATTGAGATTATTTGCAGATTATGTGTGTACATGTGTTTTTCTAGGGTAAAAGGCCATCTAAGCCTAACAATCATTCTTTCCTCTTCCTCCTTTTAAAAAAATATTTATTTATTTACTTATTTTTGTGCAGTGGATTGAACCTTCACATTGAGCTACATCCCCAACCCTTTTTACAGTTTTATTTTGAGACCGGGTCTTGCCAAATTGCCCAAGGTGGGCTGGAACATGCAATCCTTCAGCCTCAGCCTGCCAGAGTTTTAGGATTACAGGTGTCCGCAGCCACACCTGGCTTAAACCTTTCTTTTGATGCTCTTAGAGTTTTTCATTCCCAAACATTGTAGAACTATTGATAAAAATAGAAGTCGTAGTTTATTTCACAGTTAATACCAACATAAACCTTGTATAATCAGTGCAATGTTTTATGGTATTGACTGCTGGTATCAGTATTTCTACTCCAATTTATTTATTTCTGTAACCACAACCATTTATATTTATTGATGTGACCTGTTATAAATCGTTTTCAACTTATGTGATCAGTGTCAGTATTCACTCTTTTCTGAGTCAACTCTTTTTTATAAAGTAAGAAATCCAACCACAAGCTTGGTGAACATGCTGAACTTAGCAGCATGATGGAGGGTAGACGTCTGCTCACGTCAGATGCCCATGCAGAGGTCAGTCAGTGTGATTGTCTGTTCCCCAAGGTGCCAGCTGATGACACATGGGTGTGTCTACTTGATAACACATATAAATGTGACTGTATCTACCTCATTTTTGTATCAATAAGGAATAGAAATTGTCTCCCCAATTATGAGCTTCGAGAATCAGGCTGTAGGTCTGTTTTCTCTTAATACTGGAGGGGTTGAAGCACTTTTTGAGTCCCTTTCTGATCCTGTTAGCTATTTTAGCCTCCCTCTTTCATAATCCAACCTGTGTGCATTTTTACATTGAGTATTTTTGGTTCAATTAACTATTCAGAGTTTGAAAAAGAATGGGTGTGCTGTAGTCAATAGTTAGTGATTCCCTTAAACGTGTGGTTCCTGAATTTACCCTTCTGATCAGCCGTATCAGTTCTTCAACACCTACACAATACTTACGTTTTTATAAAGGACATGGCCAGAAAATCCTCCATGTCACAATGCAATTATTGGTTTCATTTTGTATATAGAATTTTAGGATCTGGTGAAGATAAGCTAGTTTATCTACTTTCTGAGCTCACCCTTGCTTATAGCAGCACAACTCATAGTAGCTAAACCTTGGAAACAGCCTGTCTGTCCCTCAGTAGCTGATGGTTAAAGAAAATGTGGCATTTACATATAATGGAGTACTATCTGCCGCCAAGAAGGATAAACTTAAGGTATTTATAGGTAAATGGATGCACCTTGATAACCATGATATTAAGTGAAATAAATCAGATACTCAAGCTTAAATATAACATGGTTTCTCTTTATGAGAAACCCAAAGTATAAGCAAAATAAAAGATAATAGGAAGGAGGAAGATAGATCTTTTTCAGAAGAGAAAGGGAACAAGCGGGGGGGGGGAGAGGGGAAGAGGATGAAAAAGCAATTAAGTTATGTGCACGCACCAGTTCCACACAAGGAGTGTAAACATTATGTACAGCGCATGTAGACTAATGAAAATTAAAAACAAGTGATGAAACTGAGCTCCAGAAAAGCAAAATGCTGATCAAGGTTGCATGGCTAGTGTACACTGTCCTGTGACTTGTCCTGAGACGGTAAGCAAATTTAGTCCTCCAGGGCCTCTAGAGACAGAAACAGTTATGTAGAATCTAGACAAGCATTTATCCTGTGAATGGGGGAATAGATGACCCCACAGAACCTGCTTGCAATTGATCAGTGCATTTGACATGGTGTCATCCCTTACCATGGCCCCCAAATTACTGTTTTCTTCTATCCTTCTTGTTCATTTTAGCTTTTCCTGTGCAAGGGCAGGTTGCTTCCTGGCAGCCTCCACTGGAGGTTACGCTCTTGTGTGTCATTAGGGCTTCTTGAGGCAGGTTCTTAATGGTTCCTGAGTGTTTCTCAGGATAATTTGCTCAGGCATGACTTCCTTGGTCACACAGATGTGGGTCTGGTGGTTGGGTTTCAACATGATAAGTTTGGTCATTTCTTGTTCTCAAATTGTTACCCATCTTCCATGTGAAAGCTTTCTAAGACACAATATCTCCAAACCCTAGAGCCTCTAAGGTGTTTGCATAGAGCCTTGAATACATTCGGGTGTCTGCATCTTCTGAAATTCAGCTTCATTATTGTGTTAGTTTACTAGGTCTATTTAGCAGAACCCCACAGATTTGAGTGGCTTCAACAGCAGGACTTCAGCATCAAGGTATTAAAAGGCTTAGCTCCTCCTGAGGCCTCTCTCGTTGTCTTGCAGGTTCTGCATGTCTTTACTCTGCATTTGTTCTGTCCCTGCATCTCTGTGTGTGTCCACATTACCCATTCCTGAAGGACACCAGTCAGTTTGGATTAGGGACCCCCATAATAAGCTCACTCTAACTTAATCATTTCTTTAAAGGCCATATCTCCAAATACAGTTGCATTCCAGGATGTGGGAGGCCAGGGCTTTGACATGGGGGTTGGGGACACAGTTCAGCCATAGCAGTTGTGCAGTGTCCTCTGACTGTGCATCTCTTTTCTCCTCTAGTTCTTTGGATTTCAGCTTAGATGTTGCTTTCTTTAGGAAGTGCCTTCTGGCCCTCTCAGAGTAGGTAGATGGATCTTCTGCATGCCCCCAAATCATCTTGTTTTGATTCTTGAATTTGTCAGCAAACTTGTCTTCCTCCCCTCCTGAAAGGTAGGTGTCTTGGCTACTCTTCTCTCATTACTGGGACAAAATACCCAACACTCAAAATTAAGGAAGGAAAGGTTTATTTAGCTTACAGGTTCTGGAAGTTTCAGTCCATAATTAGCTGGCTGCAAGGAAGGGTGGCATGGCACTGGAGCAACACTTCAAGGGAACAGCCAGAGCAAAAGGGGGGACTAGCAAGCCTCTTCTCCTCCCTTATATTGTAAACAGGCCACCCCCCACCAGGGCCTTTGTAGCACTCACAAAATCTCTGTGCCCTCCACTTGCATACAATGAGGATATTTATAAAGCAAGGATCCTGGCTGTCTGCTGAGTCTCTCAGTTAAACTTCTAAACTTCTCAAGTTGGCATAATGTATCAACCATAAGAATCTACCCCTTGTCAACTTGGCAACCAGACATATTTTTTTAAACCAACCTCCAGATATAAAAGCATGCTTATTCTTAGCATTTACAATTTGAACATTATAACACAGGTTTAACAATCCTTAAGAACCAGTATTAAGTTTTTCCACATTAATTACATTAGAATCATAACATTCTGTCCTTGGCCCCCCCAAAGACTCATGCATATCCCTTTATGCAAAAGGCACTTAAGTCAGTCTGCAAGAGTTGCCAAAGTCCTAACAGTTTCAGCATTGCTGAAAAGTCTAAGTCCCAAGTCTCCAAGATGTAAGGCAAACCTTAGCTGTAAGCCCCTGTACCAATAAAGACAAAGTAAACACTTCCAACATGCAGTAGCACAAGATAAACGTCTTCATTCCAAAAGTTACAAACAGGAGGGTACAAAGGATTGGGACAAAAGCAAATCCAAAATCCAGCAGGGCAAACATTAAGTCCTATAGTTCCATATGCAGCATTTGAGACAATCCGTGGCACATTGTGAGCTCCAAAGGGCCTGTGTGACTCCACCCTCATGGCACTTCTGGTGGTTACTGGTCCCACAGCTTCTCTCTTGGGCTGGCTTTGCTGCCTCCTTGCAGGGTTCCTTAGGCGATCCATGCTCCTGGCTTTTCCAAACTTCTGGGGTCTCCACGGCACCTTTGGCTTCACACTCACAGCTTCGCACAGTTATGGTTGATCAGTGTTCAACTGGAAAAGTGTAGAAGTTTAACTGACTCCGGATCCTAACTTTGTAAATATCCTCATCCTGTGAAGAGGAGGGCACAAAGATTTTGTGAGTGCTGAGGGGGGGGGGGGGTTCAGGGGGGTTGTTTACAATATAAGGGAGAGTAAGCTTCTTAGTCCTCCACTTTTGCTCTGGCTGCTTTTGCTGGCTGCTGCCTCTTCCCATGATGCCTGCAGGCCACCTTTTATATTCTCCTGTTCCTTCTCAGCAATTGAGATCTCAGCTCTATCTTTACAGTTTACAACTTTACTGGAGCTTCCTTTCTGGCCAAACTCACAACATTTTAAACCATCCTGCTGGGCTCTTTGCTTTTCATTCACAACATAAATCCAGCTAAAAGCCCCCAACAATAGCCATGCCACGGCCTCAACACTTAACTGCCTTGAACTTTCTTTTGCCAGATTAATTAGTCCATCACCCTTAATCTCCATCTCAGGCAAAATCTCTGGACACAAACAAAATGCAGACAAATTTTCTGCCAAGCCATAACACACATCTTGTGGAGTCCAGCAATCAATGCAGTCCTTTCCAGCTGAAACCTCCCAAGCCTGGTCTCTACTAGCAGAATTTCCATCAGCCTTCTGGTCTCCTGAGCTCTGACCAGAATCTCCCATGCAGAATAGCCTAAGGTGTTCCAGCTCTATACATCAGGTGACATCTCCAAAACTTTCCAAACTTCTCACAAACCATTCCCAAAGGCTTTTGAAACACATGGTTGGGAATAATCACAGTAACAACCCCACTCCTAGTACCAACTTCATCTTGGTTACTTTTCTCTTGTTGCTGGGGCAAAATACCCAACACTCAAAATTAAGGAAGGAAAGGTTTATTTAGCTTACAGTTTTTGAAAGTTTCAGTCCATAATTAACTGGCCGCAAGGAAGGGTGGCACGGAACTGGGGCCAACACTTCAAGGCAGCAGCCAGAGCAAAAGGGGGGACTAACAAGCCTCCTGTCCTCCCTTATATTGTAAACAGGCCCCCCCTGCCAAGGCCAGTGTAGCACACACAAAATCTCTGTGCCCTCCTCTTGCACAGGATGAGGATATTTACAAAGTAAGAATCCTTGTACCCTGGGGAGTCTCTCAGTTAAACTAAACTTCTCAAGTTGACACAATGTATCAACCATTAACAGTAGGGTCATAATTTACAGTTCATTTCTTATTACTAGGAATGTACAAAATCCCTTTTAAAATGAGATCTCACACATCAAAGTGGGGATCCTCTATTTTAAACTATAAATTTCTCCCAACTTTCTCAAATGTACCTTATCTCTCATGAGGTACAAACTACAACCAGACTCCAAATTCAGCCTAGCTCAACCATGGCAAACCTTTCACAGCTGTCAATAATACAAATGTCCTGCTGTGGCATGCATGCCACAGGTTCACTACCACTGGTCTAGGCAGTTTCCTGCTTCCTAACTGCTGTCTACACCTAAGAGGAGGGCCATAGAATAGTTAATGGTTTATCATTATTTTAAAAGAATATATGTATTTTTTTATTGAAGCATCTGCTATGCATACCACACTCTTATTTCCCAGATTCCAAGAGTAGATACATAATTAGCAATACTCTGAATGTGAAAGACCATCTAAGAAATGTCAACTAACTTCAAAGGAGTCTCAGCTAACATTGATACATTATGTGACATTATTTATTACCTTTGCTCTAAAATAGTCTTTATTACATGTAACAGTTTAAGTATTAACATTGTGTGATATTTTGTATATTTTGAAATAATTGCTCCTATTTTTTTTTCAAGGCTTTTGCTCATGTATCCAAATTGCTGTCACAGTGTAAATTCGATCTATTGGAAGAACTTGTGGCCAAAGAGGTAAAGTGTACTTTTTTCCCCCTTGTACTGGAGATTGATCCCTGGGTCTTGTGCAAGCTAGGCAAGCACTCTACCACTGAGCTGTGTCCCAGCTTTTTTTATTTTGAGACAGAATCTCACTAAGTGGTCTAAGCTAGCCTTGATTTTGCTGTCTTCCTCTTCAGCTTCCCAAGTAGATGAGGTTACTGGCATGTACCACCATTCCTGAGTTAAAGAATACTTTTTCCTTTCAAATAAGTATATAGCTTTCTTACAATAGAATGGTACACATTCTGATTTTTGCTTTAAAATAGTGTGTGTGTGACAGTAACTAAAATAGAGTCTGCTTGGGTACCTTGTGCTATGTACAAGCTGGAATAATCCAGCTACTTGAGGCATAAGTAAATATGATATCCTTCCATTGCTATCACATACATTGTTCTACTAGGAATTCTCCATGTGAATAAATTATATGCCTTTCACTCTTGCCTTTGAGGATAAGTGGATAGTGCAGTAAATTTAAAAATAGGTTTAGAAAAATTCATTCCCTACTAAAGATCATTATTTGCAGTACTTTCAAAAACTGAATAGGTGACCTAACAGTTTGCTTTTTCCAAACTTAGGTGCTACCTATATTGAAAGAAAAAGTCACATCACTACCTGATGACCATAGAAGCGCTCTTGCTGCTGACTTAGATGAGATCGTCTACATGTCAACAGGAGACATCTCCATTTACTATGATGAAAAAGGTAATGCGAAGCATAGTCAGCTGCTGAGTGACCAGAGCCATCCAGGTCAGCTGAATAGTGGGTTCTCTCTGGCTAGGCAGACACTTACAGAGCCTCAGAGAAGAAGATAATTCGTTTCTGAAGGCTGGAGGTATGGCAGTAGTTCCTGATGTTTAGGTCCTCTGCTTACTACTGTTCAGCACACAGGAGAGAAAGTCATCTATGTTGATGAAAATAGTCTGCTTAGGACAAGCTGCGCCCATGTCTCAAATTGAAGATATTTATGTTTCACATTTCCTAACTTGAAGGAGATACTTGAGCATTATAAATTTTGAGCTGCATATTCCATGGAAGGAATGAAGAGTAAAAGAAAATCAGTAGTTAGTATCAGCTAAAGACTGATATGAAGAAAGATTAACTGTACAACTCCCAGGTTGGCTTTGGGGATAATCAAAAAAGTTAGAAAGAACTTTAGTGGTTATCTGGTTCTTGTGCAATGCATACATTTTCCCTGTAGCATTCCTGGAAAGTTTATTGGTTAATAGATTGATGGGTTCCATATACACAGCTTCTGTACACATTAGGAAATCTAGCCCATGCTTAATGTACTACTTGTGTGTGTCAGCTCTCCTATTGCTGGACACAGTACGTGACACCCACAGCGTGAAGGAGGAGAAGTTTAATTTCAGGGACTCAGTCCATTGTCTGCTGGCTTCAAGACAGAACAATGGCTGAAGGGCATAGTGGATCAGAGCTGCTTGATTTCTGGCTGCTGGGAAGCAGAGCAGGGGAACAGTATCAGGAGGAGGTGAGGGACCAGATCTATATAATGTCCACGATTCTGCCTCTGTGACCCATGAAACACACCTGGAAGTGTGCTTCAATCTCCAGAGCAGTTTCTAAGCTGGTTAGGTTGACACAGTCAAGTTTAATGATCACATTTCCCAGGGCAGTGATGGCAGAGGACTCATGGTTAGAAAAGTTTTCATACACATGTTAATCCGAAACATTTGTGAATGTGTTTTATCTTTCCCGGTACCATGGTTACTAATTATTTTTACACAGGTTGTCCGAAATTGCTAAGCACAGGGGGCAATCTAGGATAGACTAGAAGCCTGCCTTCTTTCAGGCAGATGGGGTTAATTGCCAGCAAAAACTGGGTTTTCCCCCCTCATTTTTGTCATAACAATAGATATCTGTCATGAAATTTTTATAATTTTAGAAAACGCTATAAATTGAGAATAATCCATGTAGTATACTTGGGAAAGTATGTGCTAAGTAACTAAATGCTGTGTTACTGAGATGCAGAGGAGAGGGTGAAGGTATGTAATAAACCCTAGGAAAGTTTCCTAAAAATAAAAATGTGTCAAAAGAAGTGTCTTCAGGTGCAGCAGAACATGTATGGGGTTTGATCTGTAACAGCAGTGTAGCTGCAGCACATTTCTGATTTCAGCTGGGATACGTGCGTGATGGATCACTGTGATTTGTTTTTGTGTGTGTGTTTTTTTCTAAGGAAGGAAGTTTGTTAACATCCTGATGTGCTTTTGGTATCTAACCAGTGCCAACATCCCCAGCGAAGCTGTCCGTGGAGCCAGTGTATTCCAGGTGAAGCTGGGGGATCAGAATGTGGAAACTAAACAACTTCTTAGCGCAAGTTATGAGTAAGTGTAACACACTTCATTGTTTCCTCCCCCAGAGATTGGAAGACAGTGTGAAGGAGTGAAAACTAGAAGGAGCTTTAGCAAGAAAAGGACGGAAATTGGACAAGTTATTTATGAAGAGAAAGGTCATAGACACACTGACTATGAAACAGGAGTGTTAAGAAATTAGAAAGAGGTAATGCTGCTGAGTTTCATCGGATAGGGTTCAGCATTCTATTGCTGCGTAACAAACTCCACTACAAGTTGGCCACCCCAGCAGCCGTTTATCCTGCCTGTGACTGCTGCACAGGGCTCAGCTGTGGGCTTTACTCTGCCTTACCGGGGAAACATAATTTGGTATTTAAGAGGGAATATTATATGATGTTGCCAAAGTTACAGAAATTTGTTTTAATATAACAAATCCCAAAAATGACCTAGGAAAGACAATGAATTCTGTTTCATTAAGGTACAAAAGGATTATATGCACATTTTTTCACTTCTCCAAAGGTGTTTTTAAAAAAAATTTGCCATTTTCATAATTATTCAGGATAGGCTACGTATTTAAAGACCTATTTAATTTAAATCTATTGATTGTCTCTTTATAAAGACATCTATATATTAAAAATTATTATCAATACTGAACTTTGTCTTATCATATATTCCTTTCTAAGACTATGGACAGCTCAAATAGATTGATCTTATTGAGTTAAAGTCTATAAATGAAATCCACTACTTGTTACTAAATTGGTAGCAGTGTTACTTGAAAAGAGCTTTTCCTGTGTGCTGTATTTTATACTTAAAGTGCTGTTTGGATCTCCAGAGTACAGTTTATATTTTCTTTTACTAGGCACGTGTATTAGCTAGTGTTTTGTAAGTGTTACATTCAGATTTCAGTTAGAAGGAGCAGACTTTGAATGTAGATCAGCCTGTTGGAAATACTCTAGGAGTGAGCAGAGAGCTCCAAGGAGAGCACTTGCTTAGCTTGTGCAGGGCCCTCTGTTCAATCCCCACCACTGCCAAAAACAAAGCACAGCTCAGCTGGATCATACTTCAGTTTTGGGGGATATATTTTTATGATTGTATTGGTAAATTAAAACTTTTTTATTTTGATTTACCATTAGCTATTAAAATAGCTAACTGTTAAAAACTGCTTTTAATACTTGCAGCCTACATACTTAACCAGGATACACTGGGCTGATATGAGAGTCACATTACTCATAACTTTTTTTTTTTCCTAGATTTCAAAGAGAGTTCACACAAGGAGTAAAGCCTGACTGGACCATCGCGCGGATTGAACACTCAAAATTACTAGAATAATCTTTCTTGGAAAAATCAGCATATGGACTTTTAGCTACTGCTGTGAAAAACTAAGGAAGAAACACTTTGGATCATGTGATCTTCACTTAATCAAGTCTTTCTATTCATTTGAAATACCCCTTGCGGTATGTCGGAATGGTACAATAAAGCATTTCCCACAGATTGTTACCACCTTCTTTAAAAGAGTAAAAAACAAAAAACTGCAACACCATCACATTATTGGTGTCATATTTAGTATTAGTTCCAATATTGTGTCTGCACGCGAGGTAATTTTATAGACCTAACAAAGTACTGAACTACTTACATGTCTCTAAGTTAACAATTCTTAAAAGATTTCATTGTGGCCACACACACCATTCATCCAAGAATGTGTAATACTCATTCTTAAAAAATCACTGCTGCTATTCGATACTTTGGGTCACTGGCTGGATGAGGAGGAGTACACAGGGTTCCAGCAGACTTGCCTTTGCAGAACGAAAGCTCTCAGGGTTCCACACATACAGAAGTCCCAGGAGGAAAAGCACCGTGTCGGCCACCTGTGGGGAATACCACTGGTCCTAACATGCTTGTATTTAAAGACCTAGAGCTTAGCGTTTGGAGATAAAAACAGAATGCTAAGAAAAACAGGCTGAAAAGTTTCCTCACTGATGAAAACTCTAAACCAACAGATCCAAAAAAACTCAAGGTAACACAATTTTTAAAATATCTCATCAAGGTGCATTATAATGAAATTACTGAGAGCCAACAAAACTGTAAAAGCAGCTGGAGCAGACAAACAGATAAACCGTAGAAAATAGTCAAGGTCAGTGTGGCTGCAAACCTGGGTGTGGTGGTGACACCTGTGCTGCCAGCACTTGGATGCCTGTGTTCAAGGCCAGCCTGAACTGCATAGTGAGACCCTGTCTCAAAACAAACAAACAAAAAAAGTAGCAACATATTTCTTTTCTCAAACTGCAAATAAGAGATGTTGGCATCGTATCTTTAAGTGATGAAAGAAAAATAACCTATTGATTGAGAAGTTTACCTTTAGTGAAAGGAATCTTCAAGAAAGGTGAGAAGAGATTTTTTTGGAGAGAAAAAGAATTTGTTACCAATCAACATTCTTCATAAGAACTGTTATGGACTGGTGACAGCAGAGTTCACAAATGGTCTCACTTATACATGGACTGCTGATTATTGACAGGGGAGCCAAGAAATTCAATGAGAAAGATAGTCTTTTCAACAAATGGGATTAATTCTTAGCTGAGCATGGTGGTGCACGCCTGTAATCCCAGCACTTGGGAGGCTGAGGCAGGAGAATCCTTGCAAGTTAAGGCCAGCCTAAACTGCATAACAAGACCCTGTGTCAAAAAAACAATAAATAAATAAATAAATGGATAATTATAGGTTCATGTGGAAAAGAACCTCAACTTGTCTCACACCATACATGATTTTAGTGCAAAATTAAGATTGCAGAGTGGCTCACAGACCAAAACGAAAGCTAAAACTATAAAATTGATAAAGAACTTTGCTGCCTTGAGATAGGTAAGATTTCCCTAGGATGCTGAAAGCGTGAGCCATGAAAGACACCACAGTGCTGCATGCATTACTGCGTCTCTGCTCTGAGGCAGCCTTGGGTGAGGCTCTTGGGCTGGAGCCCCCAAAGCTGAGCCCTTGGGACTCTGTCATTAACTGGGGAGATTTGCTGTGTGAGGGCTATCAGAAGGCCAGAATAATTTCAGAGCACAAAAATTTTTCCAAGAAAAGTTGCAGAGGTAAAATGAAATGGTTCTTATTTTTATAAAGAATAAACCAATCTATATTCCATCTAATCTTTAATTTTCATGTAGTTTCACCTAATCTTGGAATGGGGAAGTGATAAGGCACATGTGACTAAAAACTACTGTCCAGTGATCACAGACTCAGTTCTAAGATACGTCTCCAGTTGAAGATTCTTCATGGACAGCGAGGCCATGCTTTAGAATGGTGTATTTTTACTGGGTGCACCTCAGTGAAGCGGGGCAAGGGTGTGGTGCCCACGTGGGATTCCTAAGTGTCTTCTCAATAGCAGCAGTCAGGCTGCATGAGGGAGGGGTTTCAAACGGAGCAGAATCAATAGAAAACATATGCACAATTAAGCAAGGAGATTTGTTGGGCTGGCTTGCAGGATTGGAGGTGAGGCACGCACGGCAGAGCTCTGCAGCAGGCACACGGCCATCTGCGGTTGGAGAGCCGAGTCCAGTCCCTGCGCAGCGTGAGAGGTAAGCGCAGGACAGGCAGGACCAAGAGTGCCGCTCAGGGCAGGGGCAGAGGCCTAGACACCGAAGGGAGGGGCCCGGAAGAGACTAGAGACCAATGTGCACAGGCAGTGGCCAGCCTGGAGCAATCAAAAGTGGACACCAAGCCTCTTTCCTTTTCATTCCATCCAGGCCACAAGCCTGTGGCTGGTGCTGCCCACACCCAGGTGGGTCTTTTCCCATCTGCAGACCTGCGTGACAGCCATCCGCAGACACCCAGAACAGAGCTAGGCTAATCTGCCAGGCCTTTCTCAATCCATTCAGGTTGCCAGATCATGACTACAGTCACACAGTCCGGGGTCACCTCCAGCCTGGGCAGACGGTGAACTGGATTCCCCTGAGAGATGCCCTTGAGAGAGAAAGCAAGGTCACCACCAAAGGGAACTAGAATACAGCTGGCGCGGCCACAGAGGCCAGTGTGGAAGGTCTGCCACTAGGGGAGCCAAGGCTACACAGACCAATGTGCTTCATATGTCTTGAAAAGTGACTAGTTCATAGTGAACTCTAAACATACTTGGTAACCGAAAGTCCTTAGGGTGCTATCTGATTTCATTGTCAAGTATGTACCAGTGTTGTATGTGTGCAAGATATGTATCGCCACAGAACAAACCCAAAGTCTAGTAGCTTAAAACAACGTTTATTTTACTCATGGGAATTTGGAAATTTGCGCAAATTTGACTTGTCTATGTTCTTGCTTTATGACACACTGACTGGGGTGATGTGTTCAATTTGATCCCGTTAAGGTTTTTGTCACACTTTTTTAGGGTCTGTCTAGAGTAACTTTTTCTCCATGGAGCCTGCAGTCCTTTTATTCAGAAATAGCATTTATGGGCTCTACGAGGTGCCGTGAGGGTCAAATAGGACCAGACCAGACGCTGGCCAGAGGGAATGCAGATGAACTGCTGGAAGTGGAGGGAGGGTTTCTGGGAACTGTTACTCAACTCACAGCTCTTGATCATGCTTGGCTTTACTTCATAGTCTCATCACATACTTCTAAATATCTCAATATGTGTTACCCCAAAATAAAGACATTATCCTGTAGAGCCATAAAAAAATCATCAATTATTCCATATCATGTAATATTTAAGTTACCTTAAAAATTGCATGAGTGTCTTTAATATTCCTCTTTAAATCAAGATCCATTCAAAATTTGCACATCACATTTGACTATTATGTCTCTGTGGTCCTTTTTGAAAACTTACCCCTCATCCTGTTTGGGCCAGCAGCTTTGAGGGTCCTGGGGAGTAGACCTCCAGCATGACCGTGTCCTGAATGTGCTGCATGGCTCCCAATGGCACAGTCCTGTAAGCTAGAGGCCAGCTCCAAAGCTTGATTAGATTCAGGTTGAATTTGTTTTTGTTTTTGTTTTTGCTTTGTGGAAATGCATTTTAATTTTATTTCAAAGATAGTAAAATCCAACAAAACAAAACAGAACAAAGTCAAAGCAGTAGAATTGGTACAGAATTTCAAAGCAGGATACTAGGAAAACAATAGCTACTATAGTGTATCTTGTTATCTTCACAATAGTTGTCGATCCCACCAGGTACAGCAAATCCAAACCAAAAACAAAATAAAACCAATCAAAACAGAATATTGAATAAAGAAAACAGTGAGAACAATACTGGGCCTCAAAGACAAGATAGAAGGAAATCCCCCATATTTGCTACATTGCATACTGTCATCCTCCCAAGAGATGCTCGGACTGCTGGCCCCAGGCCCGCAAAATCAACCAAACAATACAAGCATTTAGTTGCTTTATGTACCTTAGTTGCTATCAACTTAGCCGGTCCTCTGAACCAGCAGGTTGCTTACCAGGGGTGGGGGGTGGGGGGTGGTTCAGGTTGAATTTGTTTTGGTGAGAATTATCTTATAAATGGTTTGTTTACCTCAGATAACACTAGGTGATCCACCATCATCTCGCAGCCCCATTGTTTGGGGCGGTGGTAAGGAGAGTATTTCCCCTTCACAGTGAATAAGTAACCTGTGAGGCAACCTTGCAAACACTCCTGTACTCTGCCCACACTATCTCATGAGGCATGCTGGGCTAGCTAAGGCCCACGCCCACCCCTAATCCCTGCAACTGGTGAGTATGTGCCTTATGTGGCAAAATGCATACAGAAATCTCTTACAGTGAGGTTGTCCATGATGGTTTGGGCAGCCCAGGGTGGCCACAAGTGTCCTCCCCAGGGCCAGGCGGAGGCTCAGAGCCAGAGGGGAAGAGGTGGGTGACAGAGGCAGAGGTTGGACCACTGGGCCTGAGGTTGGCTGTGGCTAATACCTGTGCCCTGGAACCTCCGGAAGGAGCAGCCCGTTCTGGTCTCAGAGCTGCAAACAGAAGCCCACCTTGTGGTGAGCCGAGAGCTTAGAGTAGCGTGGCCTGTCAGCCACAAGATGTTAAACCACGAGATGACGCCTGCAGGGCTCAGTGTTACGTCAGAGTTTGCAAAATGACGACCCTTGATTCTGCTCTACCCTCTATTGGCATTCTTCTAGAAAACAGATGCCTGAATCCCTGTTTCTTAAATATCGCTGCAAACTCACGGTGTTTATATGTGCAATTGTTTTTGGTACTGGAGACTGAGTCTTTTGCACATTACAAGCCCCACTGCCCACCTTGTCTTTCTTCTCACCAAATCACTGAGTTTCCCTGGCGGGGCTCAAACTTGCACCCTCCTGCCTCAGCCTCCCAGTGTGCAGTGATAGCAGGTGTGCACTTCCAGTGCCAGTCACAGCTTTTATTCTTCTTGGTGCCTAAATACTCTCCAGGTTTACCATTGGGAGCCCCGTGGCCTGCCTGTGTGGCAGATTGAAGAGGGATGTGGCTTGGCATTAGTTTTCGAGTGCCCATGTGTTTTCTAGGACAAAAGTCCATCCCAGCATCTTCCTGTTGCATCCTATCTCAAGCCCAGACTGGTCACTCCTTCCATGAGTGCTGGCTGTTTTTCAGGGCAGTGAGGTTTAAAGCCAAGATCTGCAGCTCCTAAAGAGCTTTCCTAGTTTGAGTCTGTAAGAGAATGTTTATTTATATATATATAATTTCAGGTTTGGAGTCATTTATCTAAAAGACCTTTGGAAGATCGAGATGTGGAGTGTTTGCCTTTTTGCCAGTCTTGTTTAAAATAATCCCTCCCGGATCACTGTACCTAACGCTGACTTTTTGTTGCTGTTTATAGCGTTGTCACTGTTTGACACTGTAGTATGTATTATTTTGTTAATTTGTTCCAGTGCCTTTTTAAGTAAGGCAGGAACTCCGTCTTGTTCCCAGCTGTAGTCCTGGGGACTAGAACAATGTCCGGTACACATGGAGCTTAGTAAACACTAGCCACATGGATAGGTAAGTGGGGGAGGCTTACTTCTAGATCACATGGGAGGACTCCTGCTCCCAACCAGCACCCTGGCAGGTTGGCTGTGCATGTTCTATCACTCACCCCCCAACAAATACCCGTCTTAATGATGTGTGGCCGTGCTAATGTGATCCTGTAACAAATTTTGTTTTCTGTTGTTTTGAGACAGGGTCTTGCTATGTAGTTCAGGCTGGTCCTGAACTCCCCTATGTAGCCCATTTTGGCCTCAAATTCACAGCAATCCTCTTGCCAAGTGCTGGAAATACAGGCATGCACCACCACACCCAGCCAAATGTCGTTTATTCTAAGTGCCACACGGTGGAGCTAGTGAGCGAACCGGGTGTCCACCCTGGAAGCGAGTTTGGCAGGGTCTGCAGCAGTGGAAGAAGGGGAGGCCTTCCCTCACTGACAGAAATGGCTTCACAACGTGGTTCTGTGTGGTTCTAAAGCCACTGATGGTGGTGGAAGGTTGGCATGTCCGGGGCAAAGTAGAGGAGACGTTGGCCCACATCTCTGGTCTCCGGAGCCCCAGATTCTGCCGTTCCGTGCCGTGCTTGCTCCCCGGAAGTCTTCCTCTGGATCACCTGCAGCATCGGTTCGGACAGAGCAGCTTACGCTGCAGTCAGAAGCCACTTCAGCCTCGGGACAGAGAGAGCAGCAACAGCTGCATTGTTGACGCCGCCTGTGCACTGAGAGCTGCAGGGACCCAGCCCCTCACACTGTGGCAGGGACCACCCTGCGGGGTCACGGCAACAGTGCGGGTGGACTTCGAAGCAGTGTGACACGGCCAGCTCAGCCGTGGGCAGCAAGTGTGGCCCACGTGTCTGTGGCGGCTGAGGAGGCCTGGGCACAGTAGGCTATCTTCCACGCCTGGGTCTGGGCTGGGTGGCCTGGGCCAGGGCACACACCATGACCAGGACCACAACCACAACCACAAGCACTACCACAAACATGACCGAGACCACGTCCCCAACCCCGACCCCAAGCAGGACCACAACTGCAACCAGCACAGTACTGGGGCACTGGGAGCAGGAGGAATGGGCCTCCGGGGCTGGGGGCAAGCGCGCTGTCTCTCTTTCTCTCTCTCCTTCTGTCTGTCTGTCTGTCTCTCTCTCTCTCAGCTGAGCGTGAACACGTGGCCTGGTCTGAACTCTGTTCCCTGTGGGCCAGGCAGCAGTGCCCTGCACCCTCTCCATCCACGTGGCCCCGTTAGACTACGGCACCAAGCGAAGTCGGCACCGCTCACCTGTTACTGTAGTGTCAGCCAGATTACACACTGTTTACGGTTTCAAAACGATGACTGTAAGGAACTGAGATGAAATACGACCTCACACGGGAGCTTGAGCTCAATGACTGAATCTCAATATGGGCAGATGATACAAATGGCTGTTACTTCCTTAGGGTCAGTTCTGACTCACTGTGTGAAGCAAAAGCTTTGAAAAGGGCTGACCAAACCAATATGTGAGGGATACTTTCTCTTGCCCCAGTAGAAGTCCAGCGCTAAGTTGCTTTGGGTTTATATGGCAGTTCTGCAGTCTTCAGAGATCCAAGCTCCTCTAGTCACAAGTGTCTTAAGGTCTTCATGATCCAAAATGGGTAATACAGCTCCAGCCACTGCATCCATATTCCAACCTTAGAACGAGGAAAGGAAAGAGTGGGTAAAGGGTATGTATATCAGCTGTCTTTTGAGAAGCAGTCCCAGAAACATGTACTCAATATCACTGGCCAGGAAATGTGGTATCACAATATTTTGACGGAGCTTGGATATAGTCTTTTGGAGGGGGGTGTGGGAGACAACTTGAGCAGGTCCCCTTGAATGCAGAACAATTGCTGCAACTTTGATTATATCGAAACATTTCCTTATGTTGATGTATACAGAGCTGACTATGGTATTTCCTTCTCTCTTCAGTTGGCTCTAAGCATTGCAAATAAGGCTAGCCAAGGTACTGGTATGTAATCTCTAAAGCCATCCGACAGTGTCCTGTTGCCTCCCGTAGTGATCTCTGTAAAGTATATAGGCACAGTGGGATGGCAGAGCCAATGAGCTCCAGGAATGTCAACTGGGTATGAGCCTCAAGAAAGGGGCTACAAGTCCCCAGGGCATAAAAGTTTACATGTCAGAAGCAGGTACTGGTATATAGTCTTTAAAGCCATCAGACAGTGTCCTGTTTCCTCCCAAAGTGACCTTTGTAAAATGTATAAAGCACAGCAGGATGGCAGAGCCAGTGAGCTCCAGGAATGTCGACTGGGGATGAGCCTCGAGACAGAGGCTGTGAGTTCCCAGGGCATAAAGTTTGCATATCAGAAACTGAAGCAGCAGCCTCCTAATACAATTTAGTTGCTATCTTGATTGGGTTGTGCAAATTGAGCCCCTTGTATATCTTCATCTGCATTTTGCAGAGATACCTTTCTCACTACCTTGCCAGCCAGCTCAAGTTACTCACATAGTTCCCGCCATCCTCACTGTCACTCATCCTCAAGCCACCTCCTTGCTCCACTAGTTAATAAATTCTGGGAGAGGCCTAGGATCAAGGCCTTTGTCCACATGTCCTTACAAGGATTGGACTTAGAACCCCTTGGCTGCCCTTAACCTGGAATATGTCTCAGAATCTTTACTCTCGTCGTGGGTTGCACTGGAGGCGGTAGATTGGAATTAACTTTCTGGGATTCCAATAACGTCTCAGTGGATTTATAAATGTAACTTCTTGGACTGTGAGGAAAACTAGAGAAAAGATTTCAGTACTTGGACTACCATACTCATTATTTGGGATTACAATAGCGGGGCACTGGGGATCAAACTCACGACCTTGAGTTTGCCAGGCAGGCGTGTGTGCCATTGAGCTATATCCCTGGCTGAAATATAGTCTTAGCTGAGTACATCTTGTCACCCCAAATAAAACTGCAGATGTGGGGAGACTGGATGCCGGATGTAGATAGCTAGCCATCTGCCCTGATCAGGTCACCCCTGCGTCCCTGCATCCCTGTGCAGGTGCTGGCAGGAGTGCTTTCCCTAGTGTCAGGCTGCCCAGTGCTGTCTGACCAGTCAGAGCCTGGCGGTCACCCTGTGCCACCTGGCTGGGCTTTAGAACCTAACGACCACAGCACTCAAGACAAATTGATTCCAGAGCCACTTCTGGGCTGTTCCAAATGAAGCACCCATGTTCCCAATGGCTCAGGGCCTGTACTTTACACTCCGCACACTTCTGCCTGCAGCACCCAGGTGTAGTTCAGCACATCTTCAAAAGCAGAGCATCCTCCTCCCATTTCTAGCTGACGCCTGCAGAGGATCCTACGGAGGCTGACTGGGGCCGTGTAGGCCAGATGGCAGCAGCTCACCTCGGGCTACCACACACCTCACTGTCCACCATGGTGGGAAGTAGGCAAAGCAGCCTGCGAGACTCAGGCTCCTGGACCATCGCGGTGGGAGCAGGGTGGAGCCAGACGGTCAGCACCTCCTGCCACAGCTCCAGGGCCCTTGTGCCAGGCCCGGCACCACTGCAAGGTGTGGAGCCTTCAAGGAGGGCTCGGTGGAGCTCAGTCTCTTCCCTTGCTGGCTTCACCTTTGGCTGTGAGTTAACAGCTCCAATGTGCCCACCCCGCACCCCTGTCTGAAGGCAGCCGGCAACCAGAGCGCAGCGGATGCCCCCAGGCTGTGAGCCACAGCAGCTGTTTCTCTGCCTGAGCTGTCACTGCAGTGTGGGCACCTCTGATCTCTGACTTCCGCACAGAGCAGCGCCGGCAAAGCCGCACGGGGGAGAGAACCCACTGGTGTGCGCAGTGTTGCGCTGGCCTTGGGCAGCTCCCACGGTGCGGACTGAGACTGCACACAGCCCCATCCTGTCCCTGCACTGCGCAGCCCTGCTCCCTTGCCCAGCAGGGGCCACACCCTGACCACCCTCACTGCTGTAGTCTTCATGCTGTTGCTGCTTGGGACAAAACAAGAAAACAAATTAAAAAGATGAAGACAATCAACAACTTTAGAACTTAAAAATTGGGCCACATGAGAAATCACACATCAAGTCACTATCAGGGACGAGCCGGTTTTGTCCTGGGGTGTGCACCCCTCCTGGTGGAGGGCACACCCATAGTCCAGGCCTAGCCTGCCCGGAGCCTCCAACTCCCTGTCTCTCGCCCTCCCATAGCCTCCACCTGCCCCCACCTGATGCTTCTGCCCTTTGGTTGCACAGATGTTGTCCCCACCTTGGTACCTTCAAAGCAGCCATTCTCTCGACACCTGTTTCTTCCAGAGTTGGCCACTTCCTGTCACTTGGTTTCTCCAAGAGGACCTTCCAGGTCATGATCACTACCCATCCTGCCAGACCTTCGTATCTGTTGCTTGCTGCCTGTCCCTCTCCCACTGGGGCTCACCCAGCTTTCCAGCACAGCACCCCGCCTCCCTGCCGCACTCTCTGGGGCAGCCACTCAGCATCTCACCATGACACACACTCATCCCCATGGGGGGCTGTCCTGTGTTAGCACTGTCTCTGGCCTCTACCTCTTAGATACTTTTCTAGTTGTCACAACCAAAATATCTCTAGACATTCCTTGGGGACCAAACTGCTGGTGACTGAGAAGCACTGCCTGAGGCTGTAGCCACCTCGGCCCTTAACCAGCTGGCCACACTGTCCTGCGGTAGTAACAGCTGTCAGTCAGAGAAAGCATGCAGAGACAGGGCACAGCCTGAGGGGTGTTACATCTACCATCTACCATAACATTTACACTAGGCACAACTGTCGTCCTCACTTCACACAGGGAAACTGAGGCACAGAACAATTAACAAACCTAAGTTCATGCCATTGGTATGTGAGCCCTAGGTTCAGGTCAGACGACAGGCTCCGGAACCACACACTCAGGGAAATCTTGGCCCCATCCCTGACCCAGAGACTGGGAGCCAGCAGCCAGCCACCCAGCTGGCCGTTCCCATGGTGCTGGCCCGGCTGAGCCTCCTCAGCTCTCAGTGATCACAGTGATTCCATGCACGGCCACGTCAGCACAGGTGAGACACTCAGCTGCTTTCCAGGCGCAGTTAAGTTCTGCGTTCCTCTCCCCTCCTTCCTCCGCTTGGCTCCGCGGGCCTGGCACCGCATGCAGATCCTGCAGACCTTGGCAGACCATCCCGGGGGGAATCCTGCCTAGAAGCCGCCTGCAGCTTTGTTGTTATTGATCAGAGCTGGGATGCGGCGTGTGGTCTCTGCCAATGACCAGCCCAACTGCCATCAGCCCTTCCCGTCAGGCCAGAAGGTTTTTGAATCTGCACCGGTTCCACACCATGGACCTGGCTGCTGCATTTTCTGAGGTCACTGAATCAACTGCCTGACCTCTCGTCTGCTAACGCGGCCAGTTCAGTGAGTTTCTGGGTGACTAACTCGAGCCTTCTGACCAGCAGGGGGCAGCCTCTGCCAATTTAACCGAGTTGGTGGCTGAAGCCCGCCAGCATCTGGGCGCTTTGAAGACCGCTGGGACAGGTTCTGCGCGGGTAGTCCTCCGAGGACAGGTCTGGGGAGGGCGCTGCTTACCCCGCCGCTGCTCGGCGGACAGCTCCAAACAATTCACGGCTCCGCTCGAAGTCGCAGGAGCCGCCGCCCGCGCGGCTTCCTCACTGCGGGCCTAGAGCTGCACTAAGGCCGGGCTGTTTGTGCCGCTGACATTTAAACAGCTGCCTTTCGATGCCACTGCTTTGCTTTGTATTCTTCTATTCATTTAGTTTAAAACTTTCTTCTGAGAGGAGCCTCTGGATGTCACCAGACTGCCAAAGCGTGCATGACCCAAACAAAAACCAAAGGCTGGGCAGCCCTGACGAGCGGGCAGCGGGTGGGTCCCGAACTAAAGGCGCTTCCGGGGGAAGCTGGGCTAGGAGCGATCAATACTCACCGCTCCCGAAGGAAAGGCGCTTCCGGCGGAAGCCGGCCTGAGAGGGATCTGTACTCACCTCCCCTGAAGGAAAGGCGCTTCCGGCGGAAGCCGGCCTGAGAGGGATCTGTACTCACCTCCCCTGAAGGAAAGGCGCTTCCGGCGGAAGCTGGCCTAGGAGGGAGCAATACTCACCTCTCCCGAAGGAAAGGCACTTCCGGTGGATGTGGGCCTGAGAGGGATCTGTACTCACCTCCCCTGAAGGAAAGGCGCTTCCGGCGGAAGCCGGCCTGAGAGGGATCTGTACTCACCTCCCCTGAAGGAAAGGTGCTTCCGGGGGAAGCTGGGCTAGGAGGGATCAATACCCACCTCTCCCGAAGGAAAGGCACTTACGGCGGAAGCCGGCCTGAGAGGGATCTGTACTCACCTCCCCTGAAGGAAAGGCGCTTCCGGCGGAGTGGGCCTAGGAGGGATCTGTACACACTTCTCCCGTCCTTCCCGGCGGCTAAAACGTGGTCGCCGCCGCATGGGAGTGGGTGATGTGGTGCGTCCCAGTGAGCACTGGGGAACCGGCGCAGGGCCTAGCTTCGCGTCCAGTACGCCCGGCCCAGCTCTCCCAGCGGTCCCACACGTCCGTGCCCCAGGACGCATTTCCGGGGCTTGGGAATCTTCTGGAACCCGGGACGCACAGCTCCTCAGGGAGAGGCCCTGGGCCTCCTGGCAGCGCTGCTTCCAGAACGTTCTCTCTGCTGTCTCGCGGAAGTGGCGTTCCAGAGCGCACAGCGCCCCCACCCCCACCCCCATCCCCCGCACCCTGAGTCTCTCTCTTCTCCCCAGGAGCTGAGCCCACACCGGCCAGCCGAGGAGACGAGTGTTCCCACAAGCGCTGCCGGCCTTGAGGCTGGAGGTCCCTGGAGCCCCCCGTCCTCCCCTCCTCCAGCGGGTCTGCACACTACCCTCTCCCACGCTGCTCAGCCTGCTGTTCTGCTCCCAGATCAAACCCTCCCGTGACCGCGTGGCAGCAGTACCTGCACGCAGAGACCTGCTCACTCAGGCCCAGTGCACGGGCTCAGTGGCTGCTGATCACACGGTTCCTGGGGACCGCAGCTGGGTCAGCTCAGAGCCCCAGGATTTGGCCTTCCTTGGGCCTTTGCAGATGATTAAGCACAGATCGTTCTGGATTGGATTGGTGTGCCTTTTTAAGAAGAGGAGAGGATTAGCAGAGGCAGAAGGCCCTGTAATGCTGGGGCAGAGACTAGCGGTGCTGCCATGATCCAAGATGCTTGGGCCCTGGAGGCGAAAGAGCAAGAAGAATTTTTGAGGGGTTAGAGGGAAGGCCCCTGCTGGTACCTTGATTCTGGACTTTCAGCCTCTAGAACCAGCTGTGGAGCTACCCCGTGTGCAGTATTTATTAGCCCAGGCACTATGACAGCTGTCATTGTCCCTGCTTTCCAAATGAAGAAACCCAAGCAAAGAGGCTAAACACTTGGAAAAGATGCGCACAACCACCGGGTGTGCTGGCACACACCTGTAATCCCAGCACTTGGGAGGTTGAGGCAGGAGGATTGCCAAAAGTTCAAAACCAGACTGGGCTACATAATGAGTTCAAGGCCAGCTTGCACTACACAGTGAGCCACCCCCCTCCCCCCAGGAAAAAAAAAAAAAAAGAACTCTGCACAGCAGCAGAACCCTGAGAGATGAACTCTGACCCAGGTCACCCCCTGCCTTCCACTTTGCTTAGCGTGGGGTTTAACTGCTGCCTGTGACTGGATGAAAGTCACTCATGTACTCAGGTATGAGGGCCCACTGGACTAGCATGAGGTGACCACACTGGAGAAGCCTGTGGGTCCTCTGACGAGGGGCCCTGTGCGGGCCACACTGCTGGAAGGAGCTCCAGCCTGACTCCTGGACCACCAGAGGTTGGTGCTTCTACCCACACTGTGACGGGTGTGCGATGTCCAAGGGATGGAGCTGAGACTGTCCCCAGGGGCAGACCTCTTGTGCTACTGTAGCCCACATTTCCCAGCAGATCACCTTAGGAACACTTCCGTAAGACAGTGTGGCTTTATACAGGGACCAAGTAAAGCCATAAGCGAGTGGAGAACAGGGCGACTTGCTTTTGTCCAGGTGCAGAATTCCTTGTTTGGGAGCATATCTGCAACTGGAGCTCCCCCCTTATAAAAATCTCCCATTCTTGTGGCTCACGGGGGTCCTGCCCTGTGCCACATGCCCTGTATACCTCAGATGCTACCAGCTGTGTGTGGTCTGTGGCTGTCAGGGGTTCCCTGCTGTCAGGTCACTTGGCTGAGGGGCTGCTGTTTATCAGTGTTCCTGTGCCTGGCTCATCAAGAGTTACAGGGCTCCATCTGACAGGAGAGTTTTCATCTGAAAATTAGGATTTGCAGGACAAGATCAACTTTGATCCTGGCAGTCCCAGTACTATCACTTTAGGCAAAATTTGTCCCAAGCTCAAATTCCAGCCCAGTTCTTGTCAGCTGGGTGTCCTTGGGAGAGATCTTGGGCTCCTCTGAACCTCTCCCCTGTGACAAGATTAACCCACCACAAAGGTTTGCACTAGGCGGAAAACTTAAAGTGGAAATAAAAGAAAAATGAGGAAAAGCGGAGCAGTACAGCAGTGTTCTCCAATCCCTGACTTCACATAGAGGATTCTAGTTAGGTGTGAATGTGGCCAGAGAGCTCCTCCCATCAGCAAGAAGCAGATGTTCGTGAAGAGTTTCAAAACTTGGCTGATTCTGTTTATTTTAGCTCCCACCTAATTCCTAGCAGAGGATAGAGGGCGGGTACAAAAGCGTTCTTTGTCTTCATGTGCAAGACTGTTTTCTATCAATCTCCGGAGGTCAGGGCCCATGAATATGTTCAGGAGTCTTTATTTCCGACCATGTTTGAGCCAGGACGCCAAACTCTCTCACATGAGTCCTAGTGTCTCCTGGGAGACGGGACAAAAGGAATAGAGGGGCCTGGCATGTGAGCCCTGTACTGGGACGTGAAAGGCGGTAAAGCTTAGCTATGAGCAGATGAGCTATGTCAGACTACTGGCTTTGTTCCTTGGCTTCCCCTTACCGCTGTGACCATGTGTGAGTGACTTAATGCTCTTGTTCCTTGTAAGGCTGTTGGAAGGGTGACCTTCCAACACTGTGCCTGGCACATGGTCAGTGCTATATGAAAACAGATTCTTCACCATGGTTTTTTAAAAAAGATACTCTCTAGTTTTTAGTAACAGAGCTGGGGACATAACATTTTAAAAATATTTTCTCCCAACTAAGTTTACTCTCAACCAACCCAGTGTGCCTATTACATGTAAACAGTGGGCCCATTTCTAATCCTTTGAGCCACCTCTGACTCCCATGGGTGAAACAAAGCTGAACTACTTTCATCTTCCACAGTTGCTATAGTTTGCAGCACCAGTTGGAAGAGTCCCTGGCAGGCTGCCCACAGAATGAAGCTCAGTCATTTGTCTCCATCAGATGGCGCCAGAGGGAGATGATGGCAGAAGGAAAAGGAAGAACTAGCTGCTTCCTCTTCCTGTTAGGGTGGCCCAGAGATGACTTTTTACCCCAGCAGAGGCAGAGGAGCCCTAATCAGAGACCTGAATTCGCCCTCCAATGTGGAGTTCCCAGCAGCACCAAGCTCCAATTCAAGCTTCTAAAAATGTAATAATCCCAACCTGCTCCCTTCATCCCCGGAGAAGGTGGCAGCTGCATTGTGCAGTCATGGCTTGTGGGAGCCTTCAGTGGTCCCTTATGCCTTTTTAATTATTCAGTTCTCGGGTCAGACTTTTTTTGCATTAAATTCTCACTGGTGAAACAATTAGCCCTTCCCCCAAAGTGAGAGGAACCAAGGAAAACAGGAAGACACACGAGATGCCGGTCCTGTCCTGTTTCTGTGGCCAAGTTGCATCTCCCCCAGCCCTGCGGGATGCACACACTGTGAGAGTTGGTACCCAGCTGAAAGCCAGCAGAGACCTCACAGAGGAGGAGGGATGATTGGGACTGAACCCCAAAGGATGGTTTGGACTTGAACTAGAAAGACCAGAAAGAGCATTCAGAAGTCTGACTTTGTGATCCTGACCCTGTGAACTAAGTAGGTTGCTTCCTGCACCATGGAGTAGGACTACACACAGCCCACCCCAAGGTGCAAGACTCTGTACACCAAGCTGTGAGTTGGACTTCAGGAGGAAAGTAAAACTCTCCAGTCTGGGGTGGAATGATTCCAGAGTGCATGCCCAAGGTGCTATGGAATTTATTTTCTTTATTTTTTCCACAGTGCTGGCAGTTACTGCCCCCTCTTGCTCATTCAGCGCTGGTCAAGAGCCTTTTCCCACCTGAATGACCCTAAAGTCTCCCTCAACAAACAGGAAAAAAATGTAATTTTTTTCTTTGTTCACCTGAATTTGCAGACCCTGGTCTTACATTCAGAGCCGAGCACCCTGTTGCATTATCATCAGTAATCCCTTTAGACGTTTTTCCTAACATCTCAATGAAATTCTCTCATAAATCCCCTTGTTTGCTGACCAAGTGTTGTGCAGTTGCTGATGTGGCAAGATAGGAGCAAATGGAAAGTCTGTCTCCTCCAAGTCTCTAGCACTCCCTGCTCCCTGCTCCATATTTATGTGCTTATCAGAGCCGCACGCCGTATTTCAAATGAGCCCCCGTGCTCCTCCCGCCATGCCTAGTCCTGACTGTAATATGATAGCCTGTCTCCAAATTGGTTTGTGGGATCCTTTTTCCCATTGTAGTTAAATAGCTTGCCTTGTAAATGCCAGAATATATTTCTTCAGATTAGTTTTTACGAAGAATGGCGTCAAACGTTTCCGGAGAGGTGTTTAAATTATTTGGCGAAGCTGCTTCCTCCATTAACATTTTCCTTTGCTGTTTCACCTCTCCAGCCCGCTAGACAGTCTCCTCACTGAAGATTTCTGCTGATTTCTTTGTAATTAAGCATAACTTTCTCAGTGATTCTTATGTTCAAGCTGTGGTTTAGAGCTTCAAAACACTTTTCCCTGCTGCCGAGCTCTCGGAGTCTGTGGCCTCCCAGCTTTTTTCTGGAAGCCTCTGTTAGTGAAGTGGAAGCCTGCACAGTGCCTGTCCTATTCAGCTGCTGCCGCTGGTAATTTCAAAGCCACATTCACAGAGTCTGCTGTGCTCGGGCAGCTGTTCTGTGGCTGCTGGGGGTTTGTGTGCGGCTCCGCGGCTCTGCGGCTCTGGGGCTCCGCCTGCTTTCAAGCTTCGTGCACGGAGGATTGTGTGAGACGGCTTTGTGCTTCCCCCAGCGCAGTGTTTTCCTGTTTTCCTTGGCGGGCTCTGCCCTGTCACCATTTTCCATTCCAAGTTCCTTTTGGGCTGATTCACTTAACTATTTGAACACCTTCTCTGCCTCTGATTTGCGTCTCTGCGGTAGGAGGTTGGAGTCTATTTCACAGGCCTTGGGCCTATCCCTGTCTGTCCCATCCCCGCCATTTCTCCTTCCTCAGTTTATCTAAGTGCTCGTTACATCCTGCCAGACCTAAAGTCTGAAGCCTCAGTTTTATTTTCCTGGTGCTTAGGTTGATGTCAGGATGATTTATAAACACTCATCCCGGTGCCATGGACCAACAATACCATGCATGGCAGCTTCTGAACAGCTGGCCTAGACTCGAGGGTGAAGAAGGCCTCATCCAGAACCAGCCTGAGCTCCGTGTTTGCCCAGTCTGGCTCACAAGCTGTCATTTGTAGTGAGCATCATTTCTGTCATCCCTGTGAGATAGGCCTTTGACACTTTTGATTCACATTCATAGACTGCAGTCACCTGTAATTAAGTCCTGTCACTATTGCATGAATTATTTTATCTAGTCATATTTAATTTACCTCCTTCTTTTGGAACACTCTAGTGAGCTCAGGCTCCATCCTGTAGATCTTTTGTCTATTTCCAAAGCAACGCTAGATTGATTGCACATAGGGCCTCTGACTTTGATGAGTCCTCATGACAGGAAAGAAACCAACCTATTACCAACTGGTTTCCATCTTCTTTTTTTCTTCCCTGGTGCTCATGAGTCTTCCAATCATTGTTACCCACCTGAAGATGGTAAATGCTCTTCTAGGCCAGTGGTTCTTTGTGGGACCTTTGCCCCCAAGAGACATTTGACATGTGTTGATTTTGACAACTGAGCGATGAGTGTTAGTGGCATCTTTGGGGTAGTGACCAGAGACACCACTAAATACCCAGCAATGTCCATGACAACCCTTCAAAGCAAAAAATTATGCAGCCTCAAATTGCACTAGTGTTGAAGTTGGGAAGCCCCTGCCGAAAGACTCTTGCTGTACTTGAATGTGATGAGACATCTCTGCACCTTCCTCCCCAGAGCCCAGCCACCATTGGAGCTCCCTGGACCACACACTACTCTGTGCAACACATCAATATTTCCACTCCAGGTTTTAGGGTTATGCATCTGAGTGGCTGAGCTTGCATGCACACAGCCCAAATTTGCTATTAACCCCTGTCACCTTCTTAATTCATTACAAATCATCCTTCCAATCAGAAAAGGTAGAATGCAGCCAGCCATTCATTTTGTGAATGCCCACTATAGCAAGTGCTCTGCTAGGTTCTACAGTAAGAAAAACGGACTGTTTTTTTTTAATTCTTGGAATTTACATTCTAATCGGGAAGACTGAGAAAAATATTACGAAGAAAACAGTGTGTCAATAAGAAAAACTGTGTTGCTAAAGAATAATGAGGTAGGGAGGGGATGAGGGCTTGTTCTTAATTCATTCAAGGAGGCCGAGAAGACCTCCTGAGGGGAAGACTCCAGACCGGGGGAGATGCAGCCACAGGGCATGGAGGCTCGGGCCTGGCACTCATTCCCTAGAGGTGAGGAAGAAAGTGGGCCAGCCTGGGGCAGAGGAAGAGGGGGGCGCCTCGGGGCCTGGAGACAGTGGGCTCACTCAGGGTGGGCTGGGGCTCTCCAGCCCTGGAGCCTCTGTTAGGTCTTCCTGCCTGGCTCTTTAACTGCTTCTCCTCAAGATCAGGTGAATGGTACACACTGGCCCATCTTCCCACCCACGTGGAAATCCCGAGGCTCCTGCCTCGAGAGGCTCCAGCTGATTAGCAGTTGAGACCCTCTGGCTTAGTGAGGACAGCGGCAGGCTGGGCTGCAGCCTCGGCCAGCACGTAGGGCTGCGGGAGGCTCTGCGAGCTCCACTCCCTAAGGAACATGAGGAAGCATGTTGACAACTGCACCTCAGACACCGAGGCTGAAAGGGACTTGGGGTCACCACAGCCCACAGACACCCGCAGAGCTCCTTAAACCCTCACCTCTGGACCTCATACCCAAGCTACACCTGAAGGCAGAGAAGAGGAGAGGGGGGTCTCCTTCATCCCTGAACTCGACAGCTGAACCCAGCTAGGGGGCAGTGCTCGCCAGGCAGGAGGCAAGGAAGGTGGGACAGAGGAGCCAGGAGTGACAGCCGCACAGAGGCCAGGGCCACAACTGCCCTCACAGCAAACCCTTGGAGACAAGGAATCCATCTCGGTGTTCTCTTTTAACATTTCTCAGACTCAGCTCCCCAAGGAGATGTCAGGGGAGAGAGAGCAACACGGGGTGTGAAGTGGTCCCCTGCATGCCACCCTGAGGGGACAGAGAGCCCAGGAAGCACAGCCTCTCATGCTTCCATCTCCTCCCACCCCCACCCCCACCCCACAGAAGTCCCACCTGTAGCCTTTCTAAAACACTCAGGAACCCAAGGAAGGGAAATACTGAGCATTCCCTTTATACTTCCAGGCCTTGTAATTTATGCAAGCCACCAATGAATCAGAACACCCTATGGAATAAATTCTTCGGACACCACTGTTTGGGACCTGAGTGGTCCAGGATAGATCAGCTGAGAGCAAGAGAACCTAGAAGTGTGAGCTTCACTCAGCACTTGGGACATCTGCTATCATGTGCTCTGGGTAATCCCAATGTGACCTTTCCACATACTTCCATCCAGAGAAAATGGTTTCAATCCCTTTTGCCAGAGGAGCATAGACCATTTAATATTTTCTTTATTGTGTCTAAGATGTTGTCTTAGTTACTTTTCACACATTGCCAAGACAGAATATCTGATGCCCAAAATTAGGGAAGGAAAGGTTTATTTCTTACAGTTTCTTGGGAGTTTCAGTCCATACTGAGTTGGCTCCAAGGCAGCATGGTATGGCAAGGCTGCCATTCATGGTGGCCACAACTGCAACCGTGCAACGTGCTGGAGAGAGAGAGAGAGAGAGAGGGCAGAAGCCAGCAAGAGGAAGACCTGCCTGATTTACACTGTGTGTCGGCTCTACCCCTGGGCGGGTGCAGCATTCATATTGCCAATCCCAGCAGTAGACAACAAACAAATAACAGGCACCAGACTCGACCCCATCAAAAGTATATGAGGACTTGGGGGGACACAGTATATCACCCAATACAGATGTGTAAGATTTTCTATGTGCTCCAAGTCGCCCTTGGGAAATCATGTTAGTCCGTGCCCATGTATGAGACATGCTTCACATTCCCACAAGGAGTCTCTCTGATCATGGCTCTGATCTTAGCTGAAACAGGGCTAACTGTCTCTAAATACTTTCACTACCAAGCCTGTTACTTGGTGTGCCTGAATCCAAGTGTAATGAGGCAGGGCTGATCTGATCAGCCTTTGCCCCAACTTTGACATCGTGGATGACTAGGAATTGAGTCCACCAGCTTCTGGCCCATCCATGTGCATCCTTTGGAAAACAACCAAAATCATGTTATGGCTACAATGGCAGAAATACATGTTCCTTAAGTGATGCACAGAATGTGTAGGCACCGTGGGACTAAAGAAAGTGTTAAACCACATTGGCTAAAGCTGCTCTGCCCCAGGGGATAGCATTTCTCTCATAGCTGACTGCCTTCTGCTCATCTGAAGCCTGAGTGTGCCTCCCACCCACCCCCCACCCCCACTACCCTCTGAGCTGCCCTCCACAAGACCCAAGAAGAAAAGCAATGGAAAGGAGAGGAGGAGCTGAGAAATGTCACCAGTGAAGTCACCACTGCTCAGTGTTAGTGGCAACTAAAGGGCTTTTAAGGACAAGAAAGCTTCAGACTGAAACATGAAGTTGTTGTTTCCCAGTGCTGCGGAGACACTCTGTTCTCTGGCTGCCTCTTCTCCATTCCTACTGGTGCTGCAGCTCCAAGGAAGTCTCTTCCAGCTCCAGTGCTCAGCCAGTTTCCTGTGGGGCCAATGAGAAAAGAAAGGCTCATCTGGGTCACGCTGGAGCAGAAAGCAAAAACAGCTGTGTGGGATGAGCTACGAATGCGCTTGAACGTTCTCCGAACTAGCAAATTAAAGCCAGAGCATCCTGAGGGCCTGAGACACCAGCAACTCACACATACCCCAAGAAAGCCTTGGTGCTTTTGCAGAGAAAGAAGTTCTTCCGGGCTTACGTAAGTCTCCAAGGAGGGGTAACTGCTGGTATCTGAGTTGCTTACCATTCAAATGAGGACAGAGAGGACCAGATGTCTCAAGAATCCACATTCCTGTCATTCATTCATTCTTCAGTAAACCTAAAGCACGTGCTCTGTGCCAGGAGTAGGATACAACAATGAATGAGAGTGACCCTGTCCTGGCTTTGTGGAGTTGACATTAGTGTGGGGGACAGGAAGAAAAGTGGAGAGAGAACAAACATTTGCACATATAAGTGTCAAACTAATGACACATTCTGTTCAATATTAGACACGCCAAGCCAGGCTGCTGTAGGCGGGGAGGACAGTGGAGTCTTGAGAAGGCAATGGTTAAATTTGAGCCAGGTGTGGTGGCGCACGCCTTTAATCCCAGCACTCGGGAGGCTGAGGTAGGCAGAGCATTGTGAGTTCGAGGCCGGCTTGGGCTACATAGTGCGACCCTGCCTCAAAAAACTAGGGCTGGGAGTTTGGCTCAGTGGCTTAAGTACCTGTCTGGCAGGTGCGAAGTTGTGAGTTCAATCCCCAGTGCCAAAAAAAAAAAATTGAGCCTTAGGCTGAGCACAAGCTCTGCACAACACAAGCAATGAGAAGGCCACTCCAGGTGGGAGAGGCCTTGGGTGGGAAGGATTTGAAAACTCTAGGAATTCGTGGAAGACCAGTGACTAAAAGGGAAGGTGCGAGAAGGTCAGGAGCTGAGGTTTAAGGTGAGATACTGGCTCTAAGGCTGTGCAGGCCTAAGATGCAGACGTCTGTTTTGGCCTACGGGAAGACGAAAGGGTTTTAACATGAGCAACATCATTGTGAGCCATTGTGAGAACAGATGAGCAGGAGTAAAAGCGGAAGCCACAAGACAAAAAGCGGTGCAACTGCAGGATTCCAGGACGGCAGTGCCCGGAGGATGGAGGAGAGGGTGCAGTGTCCTCAGCCACCTGCCAACGGCCGGGATTGCACAAGAGGAGCTATGGGACTCTTCCAGCCGCAGGTGAACGCCGAGTGCCGACGGTAAGCCAGTGGCTGGGCTGGCTGCCCGATGCATCAGCAGTGCACTGCAACCCTCTCCTGGGGAGCCACACTCAGCCTATCTCACTGGCAGGATCCTCTGGCTTTTTCTTGCTTTGGGAGCACTGGAGAAGGAATAGGAGCTCAAGGGAATAAAAAGACCCATTTGGCCACGCAGAAATCTCTCTGAGCAGCCAGCGGGGAATTCCAGTAGCCGATCGAGTGTGATCTCAGAAGAGGAATGTGGCTGAGCCAAGGAGTCACTGACATAGACATGGCTCAAAGGTGTCCACTGTAGGGATGAACAGGCACTCGGGGCCATGCGGAGGAGAGAACAAGGCTCAGAGCTGAGCCCGCAGTGTCTCGGTCAATGGAAGAGGGCAGGCTTATTACAGAAGAGTCTGAGAGACGGCGACAGGTGAGAAGGGAGCCAGGAGACAGCTGTGTCACACGGGCTGCCGGAGGAAAGGTGGGCCAGGGGTTAGGGTGGTCGTGGTCACTGAGAACTGATGGTATGTCTGCAGGTTGGGGTCAGAAATGTTCCCTGGATCGGCAGGGTGGAAACAGTTGGGAGTCATACAAGGAGGATTTCAGCACAGAGAGGAAAGAAAGGAAGCCAGGCTGGGCTGTGCTGTTCATGACTGGACAGAGGAGTGGAGTAGAGGGGGGACACTCCTGGGGGCTTAGAGAAATGCACCGGGCCCAGAGGGTGACTCGGGCCAGGTTAGGTCCTGAGTCTCACTTGTTTATGAGGTGGGAGGTAATAAAGCATGTCTGTGTGGTGCTGGGGAAGGTCTGGTGTGGCCAGAAGCCTGGGTACTGAAGAAGAGAGGGGAGAAGGGAGAGCAGGGGCACCAGGATGGGTCCAGGCAGAGACAGCTGTGGACATCCACCCTGTGTAGGAAAGGAGGACACTCAGCCCACAGCGTCCCTTCGCAGCCAGGTCTTCTACATCCACCTTTCTAAGTCTTCTAATGCTAACTGAGGTCAGCACCACCTGGCTGCTGTGGCCCCTGCTGATGTCATCAGCCATGGGACAATAGGCAAAACCAGTGTTTGAATGGCAAACAAGAGGAGGATTCCAGGTTCTGTTAGTCTCCTCCTGCTCTGCTACAAGGGAAGACTTCATCACTTTGGTGTAGCCTGATTTCCAGGGGCTGATCCTGAGGCCCTGGGGTCAGGACCTGTTCAAGCACTAGGATGGTGTGTGTCTGTTGCTGTGTATCAGCTTACACCCTGTAGGGCCAGCCGGCTTACCCAGGCAGGGGCCTCAGCCAACAAGCAGCCGTGGGAGGGGAAGCAACAGCCTTCCTCCCCCGTGGCCTCTGGGGTAGGGTGGAGCAGCCACGAGGGAAGGACACGCTGTAGCTGCGTTGGGTCCAACCAAAGTCTGGGATGAGGGCAAAAGGGACTTGTTGCTGGGTGATGGAGGGACCAGAATTCTGAAGGACAGAAGGACTCCATTCAGGTCCTACCTGTGATCTCTGTTCCCAGCAGAAGCCAAATGAAAGGATCAGACTGGGTCTAGGACTTTGGGTGACATCATCCTCAAATTTCACAACTATCATGGGACAAGAGCTTTTCCCCTATTAATTCCACAGGAAGGCAAACTGAGGCACAGAAGGTAAATGGAAGATCTGGAACCCTGGCCTGGACCTACCACCCCGCTCACACACCCTGCAGCTGGTGGAGCAGCTGGCCCAGAAGGCTGCTGTGGTGGAATCAATGCCCGGTGCTTTGCTCGCTCTCCAGGCTACCTTGTCTTTGGATTGCGTGGTGCAGTGTTCAGTCTTCTCTCAGTGGGCAGCCGGGAAGTTCCTGTGTTTGAGAGCTGAACTGAAAGGAGGAGGGCACCTTTGGCTTGACATGAACCTCCTATCACAATTAATTGGAGCACAAAAGAAAGGCAAAGTCTGAATCTGAAAGATGTCTATTGCCATAAACAATCCCAGTTTTACATTTTTGAAGACCTATAAATCTGGAGTCATGAATAAATTTAATTCACCATGAGGTTAACAACAATCAATTGTCACAGCCATATGAAAACCTTTGTATCAGAGCATCTTTAAGAAACCTGATAACCTAGAAAATTTAAACTTTTGACAATGATCAATGTGAACATATCACAATAATATATTTTAATAACAATTATTGGGGTATCTCTCATAAGGCTATGGAGATTACTGGGGCCTCCCATTAATGAACAAGAACTGGTTAATTTTAGCAGGCAGTTGCTTTTTTATTTATCAATTGGAGTCTTTTGCAATAATCTCCCCCCACCTTAAGGGATTTTTGTTTAATCATCTTAATGATTTTTTGATGACTCATGAAAACCCAGTCATAACACTTAACACATTATTTTTGAACAATAAGAGACTTTCACATCATAATAAGCAACAGTATACATTACATTTACATAAGCAATTTTAACATCATTTTGACCAACTGGCAACCCATGTGTAAGCACACTTTTTAAATCTATAATGCCAAATAAACTTTGATTAAATGATCCAAAAATACAAAAGAAAAAAGAAAAGAAAAATTGTTGAACTCAAACCAATAAATAAATAACTAAATAAATAAAATCACAGATAGGACAAATTAACAAAAAACATATATAAACTATTTACAATATCTGAGTGCACTCAAATGTATTTCTGGCCAAATTATAACTTTTATAATTTTAGGAGTTTATAATTATAAATAAACTAGTTAGAATTTTTTGTAAATCAATTAGCAGAGATCTTTTATAAGGAAATTTGGAAGGAACAAAATCTTTTATCTATAAATAATATATGTACAATTTTGTATCTTATTTTTAAAATATTGGCAATTTTCATGTCTCCTTTCTTTTATGTAACCTCCAACTCAGTTGTCTCTATACACTCTGTCACCTATTCAGATCTTCTTTTCCCATCTTTGGTTGCCATGTGTTAAGTGTTTTGGGTGTTGGTCTAGCCCCATCTTTGTCTATTGGCTGTGGAGCAGTCTCCAAGGCATCACTGCTACAGGACTGAGCATCAGCTTCTTGAAAGGTAAAACCTACTTCTTCTCTGGGTCTGTGTTCATGATATAGTCAGACAGCATGCTCTTGCACCCAGATAGGTCATTCAGCATTTTCTGTAAAGACGCAAGCATATCCTCAACCCCAAATTAGCACTTGGCCAGGTCTCTTTCATTATCTAGTATGAAGTACTTTCCAAAAGACCTTACCTAATTTCTTGTCCTTTTCCTGCTTGAATTGTCTTTCTGCTATTGTAGTCCCATCCCTAGTAGGATTTAGAAAGTTAATAGTATACAATGCCAAGTGAAGTCTGTTATGAGGTGTGAATTTTGTGAGGGAAAAATATCCTTTTTTGTTTTTGTATTTGAATTGCAACTGTATGGTGAGCACATTCAACAATTCCTTGACCTTGAGGGTTACAAGGAATTCCTGTGGGAAGGGAAATGTGAAAAATTTTACAAAATGTTTGGAAAGTAGCACTTGTATAAGCTGGGCTATTGTCAGTCTTAAGTGCCTGTGGACAGCCAAGGATACTAAAGGCTTCCAAGCAATGAGCTATGACATGTTTTGCCACTTCACCAGTGTGGGCAGAAGCAAAAATAAATCTTGAGGAAGTATCCACTGAAACATGGACCCAGTGTAGACAGCCAAACTCAGGAATATGAGTGAAATCCATTAGCTAGAGATGATTGGCGTGTACTCCTCAGGGATTAACCCTGATAAAATGGGACACGGCATGAATGAATCACAATTTGGAGAGTGTGAAACAAATGAAAAAGATCTTCCTGGTTAGTGTGAATGGTGGCAGTTTCAATATGGTGCATCACACCACAAACATAAACGCTGTCTGAAGAAAGGTTATTTGGAGTGGATGAATGATCTTGTAAGGCCCATATAACAACTTGCAGTTCAGTCTTTTGTGCAGAAGAAAAACCTGTATCCTGTATTTGGGAAGAGAAGGCTGTAACATAACCTCCTCTGCCATCGGTGAAAACAAACAACTCCTGTTATGGCAGTCAAGCTTATTTTTGAAGGGAAGATAAAGGGTATGAGAGAAGCAAATTGAATTAGTTTGTCTGGAGGATAACGACAATATCATCAGGGAAGTTAGCTAGTGCATTTGCCAAGAGGATGACAATTGCCAAAACCACTGTTGTTGAACAAAAGAAAAGGAAACGATGATATTTTGCACCTCATGTCCAAAAAGCTGAATAGTACATATCTGTCCACATGCAGTCAGTCATGCCACAGCATCATAAAAGGGAGTAATGTTTTTCTGTGGAGCATGTGGCATGTGTACCCATTGTAGAGGGCCCTGAGACTGCCAAAGGCTTCAGTGGGCATATGTTGAGTTGGGAAAATAATTAAAAACATTGGCAAAGATAGGTCAACTCTAGAGAGCTGAGCATTAAAGAGACCCAGATTAACTTTGTCTAAGGCAGTTTTAGCCTCTGATGTAAGTACTCTTGGAGAGTTGGGGGCTGGGTCCCCCTTGAGAATGTCAAAGAGAAGACCTAAATCATGAGTTGTTAGCTTAAGAGCTGGGTAGAGCTGATTAATATTACCAAGTGGAGTCTGAAAATCAGTTAGGATTGCAAGATGATTAACCTAGATCTGAACAGTTTGGGGTACAATATGTCTCCATTGAATAAGGTGACCCAAATATGAAAAAGGTGCCATAGTTTACACCTTTTCAGGGGCTACCACTAGGACTGCATTATGAAAGGCATCATCCAATTTGATAGCTATCTGGTGCAAGGTGGATGAGGATTCATGTGCTAGAAGAATATCATCCATGTAATGGATAAGATAAGCAGATGGATGAGCCTGACGGACCAACAAAATGGCTGCAGCCACAAACTCTTGGCATAGGGTTGGACTATTTGCCCTTCTTTGTGGCAGACAACACCATTGGAAATGCACATAGGGGCCTGATGGTTAATGGAGGGTAAAATAAAAGCAAAACATTTTTTATCTTGAGGATGGAAAGGGATTGTGAAAAAGCAGTCTTTTAAATCAATCACCATGAGGGAAAAATGCAAAGGAATAGCTGCAGAACTAGGCAATCCTGATTGACGTGCTCCCCTAGGTTCTATGGTTCAATTAACAGTCCGCATATCCTGTGGTAATCACCTTCCTGACTTCTTTTTTATGATAAAAATTGGCATATTCCAAGGGCAGTGGAGGATTCTAGGTGCCCCACCATCATCTGTTCATTAAGCGGTGCATGAGCTGCTGTAAACTCCTGAGCGAGGGGCCATTGATCAACCCAAACAGGGTCAAATAACTTGTATATCCAGGTTATTTTGGATGCTGTTTATGGGGTCAGAGAAGAGATCAAGACCACTCCTGAAAAATGTGAAGGTGTGTCACCTATACCATAATTGTTCTTTTTAGGGATAACTGGAAGAGGTTCTCTCCTTCCCTGATTGTTTTTACCAAGCCCTTGAATTGGCAAGAAACCATGTTGTAACATCTGATGAGCTACCAAGGAGCTAGGGCTAACCTGAAAAGTCTCTATATCCTGTAATACATCATGACCCCATAGATTGACTGGTATATGGGGGAGGACATAAGATGAAAAATGTCCAGAATCCCCTTCTACATCCTTCCAAGTTAAAAATTTAGCACTTCTACTAGGGTAACAAACACTGCCACCTCCTGTAGATCTGTAGTTGCTATGTCGAGGGGCCATGCCATAGGCTAATGGCACTGGGCAATGACTGAAACATCTGTATCTGTATCTAAAAGCCTTTTAAATGTTTTTCCTTCAATAATCAATTCCATCTTGGGACAATCTTGTTTAATCTGTTGAACCTAATAAGCATCCAAAGACCCGAGCCCTTGGATCCTCTTTCCTTATTTATAGATTTTCCAATTTTTGTCCAAGGAAGAAAGATCAATTGAGTAATATGAGAGTCTAGAGTGATTTGAACAGTTATCTGAATAGTTTGAGCCATAACTTTGATTTTCCCTGTATAATCAGCATCAATGACACCAGGCAAAACCTGGAGACCTTTTAAAGTGAGACTGCTGTAGCCTAGCAGGAGTCCCACTGTTCCCTGAAGCAAAGGTCCATAGACTCTGTAGGAAGAGCCTGGCATCCCATTTCAGGAGTTAATACAAATCTAGTGGAGGGACTGATGTCCAAGCCTCTGCAGGGCTGGGGCAGGCTCCACTAGAAGTTTCCCAGAATGGGTCAGCCTTCTACATCAGTTCTGGATCTACACTCATTTGCCCTATGTTTACCTCATCTGTACTTTGTATAGATACTAGAAGGTTTTGTTGAAGAGATGAATATTGACTGTGTTGCCCTTACTGGTGCAGCAGAACAATTACATGCAAAATGTCCCCTACTTCCGCATCTGAGACAAGGAACCCTGTCACTGCCTTTTCCTCTAGGCAGTGGATGAATAACCTGAGTGCCAACTGCTGCTAAGGCAGCCCTTTGTATGCCCGAGGGGCCAATGTCTGCACAAACCTGAATCATCTCAGACAGCATGGCCTGTTTTTTATTGGCTCATAAGGCCTCTTTACACTGTTTGTTTGCTTTTTGAAAGGCCAATTGTTGAACAATTAATTCATTAGCCTCTGAATTGTTGATAATCCTCTCACTAGCCTACAATGTCCTGAAAAGGTTCATCAAGATTCTTGTGGATTGAGGGCAGAACAAGGTCACTCTTTGAAGGAAGTTCCCTCCAAGCCCTCATGGCAGCCACTTTAGTTTGTTCATATACTTGTAGTTTAAAAGTAATTTGATTATTTGTGGTAACAAAGGCACCTTCTACGGTTAACATATCTTTTGTAATGGCTATGTTGTAAGCAGCATTGTGAACAGTCTGATTCATGCACAATCCAAAAAAAGTTTCCTTCCACAATAAATAATCCCCTGGACTTAAACATGCTTTAGCTATTCCCTTCCAATCATTTGTGATCATAACTTGTTTTCCTGTAAGTTCTATTAAACCAAGGTAAAAGGGGCTGTGGTGCCATAGGTGGCAGTAGCTTGTTTTAATCCTTTTAGGGTCTTAAAAGGTATAGCTACATGAAGACATGTGACTTGTCCTGGATTGCTAGGGATTTGGAATTCAACAACAGGGTAGACATGTGGAAATCCCTCCATCGACTCCCCTGCCCATCTAGCCTCTTTTAGTGCCAGTCATGAGGGAGAAGGAGAGGATGATTCCACTCCCTGAGAGGTGGAAGTTTTGACTTGTGATGCAACAAGGTTTTTCTGAGCTGAAGAGGAGGAAGCTGCCATTTGAGGTACAGTTAGTGTTACCAGTTTTGCCTTGAGCAGCTGTGAAACTGAAGCCTCACTGAAATGCTCTTCTAGTGGGGAAAGGCCCTTTTTGCCCTTCATCATTCCTTCTCTATCTGACTAAGCAAAGCTGGAGGGTTCAAGCTCTATCGGTGTGGCTGTTGCCTTATTATTCCTTGTCTGCTCAGGACCTGGTTTTAAAATAGTGCTCTGAGCAGAATCCTCTGTGGTCATCTTAACGGGTGCAGGACCATTGAGACACTCCCTGATCCAGGTCCAGAAAAGAAAAGTAAGTATGGGAATCCATAATAGAACAAGGATTTGTATACACATTTTTTGTTCTTGAGAACCTACTTGTGCTTAACATATAATGAAGTCAATATACCTCTCTCTCTTTGGCTTCTCTTAAGCTTCTATCTCTCTTTGACCTCTCTGAAGCCTGTGTCTCTCTTTGGCTTCTCTGGCCTATTTCTCTCTTTGTGTGCACACAGCTAGAGGTCTCTCACCTGCTATCTGCTGCGTTTCCTTGTTCCCTGGGTCCCTGTTCAGGAACCAATTGCAGCATCCCACACAGCTCTCGATGTTCCAAGGGTGAGGACGGCAAGAGGGCTGAGGAAAAGGACGAGAGTCGAAACACAGAAAACAGGTGGTGTGGAGCCCCCACTCCTGATGGGAAAGGAGGAGGAAGAGGAGGAGGGAGAGGAAGGAGTAAGAGAGCTCCAAGGGCCGCAGCGCATTTGTTTATACACTTGGGAGATTGAATAACACTTGAAACCTCTCCGCCTAAGAGTTTATCCACGTGGCTTACCTTAGGCCCCCAGTGTTCTTGACATTAGAGCTGCTTATCCATGTGACCTGCCTCGGGCATTCTCTGTTTTTGAGTCTAGCCTTGCTCTGACCCCACACGTGGTCAATCTTCAGCTTCAGCTGCTTCCCACTCCAGGTGGCCCTTCCTCTCTGCCCTCTGGATAGGGCAGAGTTGGCTGTTTGTCCCTGAGCTTCCTTTATCAACACTGCACAAATCCCAGGTCTAGTGCTAACGGGATTCTGGATAACTGGGATGAATTCTGTTTCCCAGCTCTTTAAAGTTGGATATCACCACATATCTAGGTTTTGTACAGTGACAGGTAACTCACTACCAGATAAGACCTCTGGGAATTATCCTATAAGGAAAGTCATATACTTTCTTATTCTTTCTTTCCTGCTGGAATGTGGAAGTGGAATGTGGGAGTGATGTGGGAGTATGGGAGTGATTGCAGGAGTTTGGGCAGCTACACTGTAAAATGGGGTAGAAACCACTATTTAGATAGATGTTATTCTACAAGGGAGAGCCTGGACCCCAAAGGAATGCAACACCAGGGTTGGGACCTGGACAGCTGCTGTATGAGCTGCTGATTAAGTTTCAGGACTCACTGTCAACCCTGATCTATGTTATATACAACTCTCCTTAGACAAGCACATTCCCTGGGCCCCTGGGCAGCTGTGTGGCTTGCTAATGCAGCCCTACAGGGAGAGGCCAACAGCCATGGCTCCGCTCAGAGCAGGGATGGGCACAGCGGGCCTGGGGCCTTGGCAGCTTCTCCAGCCACCGTGGGTGGGAGAACCACTGGTTCTGCACATCTGGCTCAGGGGAGCTTGGGTTTCCCCTCGCTCCGACACTTTGACCAAACTGCCACCCTTCTGTGGACCTGCAGGTGTCTCCATGTGGGCTTCTCAGGCTTAAAACCAAACATCTCTGCACTCAGCAGCCTGGAGCCCAGCACACGGGCTCCTGCTCATCCCCACAGGCCAAGGCAGCCTTCGTTCTGGGACCAGAACATTCAGCTGGCCTCCGGCCCGTGCCGAGGCACCCTGGGGCAGCAGGGCACCGCTCTGGGGAGGGAGGGTACCGCATGGGGGCTGTGCGCCCACCCTGTCCTGTGTGCACCTCACCACATGGGGCAGGGGGCAGCAGGTGTGGCAGGCGGACGAGAGTCCAGGCCGCTCTGCTGTCCTCGCTGAGCCCATACGCTACAACCTCAGCCTGGGTGTCAGGGACACTAGGAGGTGTGTGGCGGGGTGCAGGACCAGACACGTTTGTGCGAGGCATTGCTTTCTTGTGTTTGGACACACGGCTCATGGGCTTCCGCCTGTGCCCTGCCCAGTCTGCTTCTCAATGTGACCCAGCCTGACACCAAGGTCCCACCAGGTCCTGGAGGCCATGGAGGACACTGAGCTGGGCGGGTCAATGGAAGCACAGAGGCTGAGCCAAGCACCAGCAGGCTGGGGACAGGTAGAACCCAGGGCGGAGTCCTGGGCCCACCAGAACCATAGTCCAGCTTCCGGTGCCTTGCTGTGTCTGCACTGGGTCCTCGCAGCTGCAGGCCTGGTGCAGGGCGTGGAGGGCAGTGCCACACGGAGTAGCGCACAGCGCCTGCTGGCTGGGGGTCCCAGGGGACACAGGCAGCGTGGACCATGGATGGTGGCGACACTGCATCTGGAGGATTTAACCAAGCAAGGACCCTGGGCCAAGGCAAGGGAGCCACAGAGAACCCAGCTGTGCACCATGGCTGATTCCAGGCAGAAGCAGATTCCAGTCCTAGCGGCTCACTGAGACAGAAGCCCAGCGGTGTGGAACGCAGGGGCAGAGGAAGGCGGGGAGTGAGGCTGACTGTCAGGTTCCCTGCTGCATCCCTCCTAGCAGGGACTGTTGGGTTGGTCGGATGGTTCTCCTTCCGTCCGCTTCTGGAGCAGCTTCTAATGTGGCTCTCGCAGCCATGCTCGCCCATGCCTGGCAATGGGGTTTCCACAGGTGTGAACGCAAGGCCTCAGCAGTGTGGAAAGAACAGAAAGGATGGCCAGGCCACCAGATCCCGAAGACATGATACAGACCAGCGATGGTGAACCTTTCCGAGACTGAGGGCTGAGCTGCGACCCTGCACCCCTTCCTTCCCCATCGCAAAATGCCAGGCCTGCAGTGAAACCCAAGTGCGCGGCCACTGGCCCACGCAGGGCGGGCTGGCTCGAAGGGCGGCACAGAGGGCTCTGCAGCAGCTCGACACAGATTCACTACCGCTGACGCACTGTGTGCGGCTTCCCTGACCCTTGGCGTGGTGGCAGAGTTAGATGTGGAGCACGTGGGTTTCCATCGCCCCCTTGCCAGGACCACAGGTGTGGGAGCAGGGGTGCTGTCCGTGGGGGACACCATGCAGCCCCTGCTGAGCTTGGGACACAGTCACCAGGTCCAGTGAGTGCCCGGCAGGGCGCAGGCATCCCTGGTGCTGGATGGCTGGGCCGGGCCTGGCTCTCCAACCCACAAGCCCTGCATGTCCTTCAGATGCGTGCCCCAGTTCCCTTACCTTCCCGAGGGCGAGAGACCAGGGCAGGTCCACTGTCCCATTAGCATCTGAGAAGCCCAGGTTCAGCGAGGTCAGACAGCCGCCTGACTCCTGGCCAGCAGCAGGCCACCTCCAGCCTGGAAGCTGGGCCTTTTGCTTCCACGCCATCCCACCTCGGTTCAGAACCAGAAACACCTAGGGGGGCTGCAGAGTCTGGCACGGGGAGGTGTGTCTGTCTGTCTGAGGCTCTGTGTCTCCAGTCGGGAAAACAGTTTAATCCCACGTACCCTGCAGCAGGCCAGGTGACGGGAGAGATGCACAGAGTCAAGGAGAAACATGTAATGTGATGAAACCCCAAAGCTTTTATAGAGCACGACGGATCCATTATATGAGCTTTCTTAAGCCGAAGGTAAAATTAGAGTTAGAGAAACTGCCCGCAAAACGTCAGGTAGGTGCACTGGACCGTGCAGGTCCCTGGTCTCCGGGGCTTTCAGCGTCTGGTAATTTAGCAAGACTGGAAACTGCCTGTGAACTCGGATGCACGCACCCAGGCAGTCGGCAGAGAGCTGGCGTCCCTTCTGATGTCCCCAGAGGGGAGGACAGTGCCTGTGCTCTTCCTCAGCTGGATCCCCACCCGGTGCTGGGGTTCCCCGTGGAGGTCAAGCCCCAGACTTAGCGATTCAGACAGCAACTGGCTGTGAGCTTGTGACTCTGAAACTGGGTCACTGGGCCAGGCTGCAGGCCACTCTGCTGGGCTGACCCCTGCTGGCCTCGGGTGGTGCCATGGAGGGCTGCATGGGGAGGCCTTGTCCACAGCCCACGGCCTCCGGGACAAGGCCGGGCTTCCTTGCGGGTCTCCAGGTGGCAGAGGCTGGCTTGCCTTTGCTTCCTGCTGACACCCCATTGGCAGAGCCAGGTCACTGGACCAAGCGGCAAGGGAAGAAACTCCTAGAACACTGTGCCTGCTTTCGCCACCGCCAGCTTCTCCTTCTGCCTGTTCTTCCAGGGGTTCCCTGTGTCACTCAGGTCACAGTGTGGCTGTTTCCTCTGTGTCACCCTTCAGGTGTGGCTCCTCGGGACCCAGAGCCCTAAATAGGTGCATTTTCTCCATGCCCTGGCCCCACGCACACATCCCAGCTCTGGTGTGGGATGGGCGAGCACAGGCCAAGCAGTGTGCCTGGGGACTGTGGGAGGAGTGGTCACCATGCAGGCCCATGTGGCCGGGCCCACCTGTCTGTGGGCAGCAGGAGTTCACCAGGGCCTGCGTCTGCGCCCTGGCATCTGGTCTTCCCACCCAGGGTTCACCATGGTCCTTGGAGTACTTACCCGTCCGTCATTTTCACCACTTCCTATGAGCAAGCACAAGACACATTAGAAAAGGACGTAGCACTTAGATTTATGTGAGTCACAAATAGTCAATATTAAATGTTTATTCTGCAGACATGAAATGTCCTCAATCAGTGATGGTGAACCTTCTAGAACTTTTGGTGATAACGAACAGCCCTCTGTGGCACACGTGCCATAGGTTCGCTGTCACTGTCCTAGATGGACAGGACACAGGACAGATTAGTATCTGATTCCAGTCAGGGAGGATGAGGCACGCTGAGCAGCGGGCACCTCCGATTCTTACTTTTTGTTTGGGTCATGGTTTGTGGACGATTTCACTCTCAGCGTTACGGTGCTGCAGAGTGCAAGAAGTCTAGCTGCGTGATCCTTGCAGTAGATGTGTCTCGGGGGCAACTTTCCTTATGGACAGAATCTGATGCTGACAATCTTTAGGCGTCACAATTGTGATTCCCCAGGGGAAAGTCAAGGATTCTCTGTGTGCAGGAGAGCTGTGGACAGTGGATAATTGACGGGGACCTTCCAGACTTTTAAATGCCCTGGAAGACATCAAAGGAAGTGAGAAACTTGTTTACAGTGATCCAGGCTTAAACTCAAACTCTATTTTAACATAAGCCCAGACCACATCAGGTATCACTGCATGCCCATCTCTCCATGTAGTGACCTTGTCCTTTGCTCTATTGGGAACTGAACAGAGTCCTTGCCCACACCAGGAAGTCATGCGCCAGAGAGAGCAGTGCTTCTGGGTACTCGGAGCGTGGTCACTGCTGCTCATCATGTCAGCTGGCACAAACGTGTGGCCACAGAGCCGGGGCAACCCCCAACACCTTTGTCAGTCTTCTACAGTGGCCTCGTCAGGACATCTCCAGACCAAAATGTGGTATTGCTTTATTATAAATGTTTTCCCTTTAGTGCCTCTCTATAATTTCATAAATTAGAGCTACAGCATTGTATTGATTTTAAAAACACCACATATGAAGGTAAAATAAATAAATCAGCTGGGACTTTAGCGTCAAAATAGTTAAAAAGCCATCATAAAATTCTTGTTTGGAAAGGAGGCATCATGTCTGGTGCCCGCATCTGCTCTTGGACAGGAGATCAGGAGCCACAGTCAGACCTGAGAGTGGCCTCGCGCTGGACTCAGCTGGCACCCGGGTCGCAGTGAGCGGAAAGATGGGTTTAATCCGGAAGACGGAGCGTTCCTGCTCAGATGCTAGCCACGTCTCTTGCAGTACAGTAATAAAAAACACAACACAGTAATGAAAAACAGGCTTTGTATTTTCATGACTTCAGACAGGCATTTGCTTAATCACTTTTATTTCATTTTTCCCTGGAATTTGGCCAGGCCAGGCTAGACCGGTCAGATGACCACAGCCTCAGATCCTGGCTCGGCGGCTCCTCTGGGCTCAGGCTGGGTGGGAGGTCAGTGAGCCCTGGCCCAGCTCTGGCCCTCCCTCCACTTCCTGTGCCCAGGATGAGCTGAGGTTGACCCCTGGTGAGGGAAGGGGCTCAGGCCGCCAGCCTGCCCTGGACTCAGTGACCCTGGCGATGACACCAGCCTGCCCTATCTCAGTGGATCTTGCTTCCCCAGAGCCCAGCTTCCTCTGCACCTGCTGGGGGCTGATAAACTCTCCGAAGAGATGACGGACAGTCCATGCATGATGTCTGTAGTTTGGGGGGTAGAAATTCAATTATTGTTTAGTCTCAGAATAGTTTGCTCCTCTTGCTGTGACAGTGTGTCCCGGTATCTCTGAGGGAGGCAACATTCAGTCACGATGGGGCATTTTCTCCATGGCAGGATGAGGTCCCTGGCCTGCTCACCCATGCCCTCTCCTTGGCCTGGCCCCTGACATCCACTCTGCTGTGCCACTGTCCTCCCGGGTCCGACACCCCTGCTCATCCCCTCAAGACAGAACATCAGCTCTCTTCCCTTCCTGGCACCTTCCCGCCCCATCTCTGTGCGTTGACAGAGGATACAACCTGCCGGCTGGCGTGGTGTGAGCGGCCTCCTGTCGTCCATGGAGACTCTGTCTTCAGGAGATGGATGCACCTCACTGGTCATGGGCGTTTTGTGGTTCACAACTCGGCAGTCACATCCTGGTGTGCCCCAACCCACTGTTAGCTGTGCACCGGTCAGCCACATCAGGTCAAACCAAGGGGTGTTCTTGGAAGCCCGGAAACACCGAGTCTTGAGAATGTGCCTTTTCATCTGGAGAGATGCTAATCGTAGCCACTGTTGGAAGTGTGAAGGCAAACTGTGAAAGAAGAGTGGTAGTACACAGTTCTGTTCAGAGCAATTAACAGTCTTGGAATCGCAAATACCTTGGTGTTGCTACTCAGTTCCCAGCCGTTTCCCTGTTCTGAGAGGGAGTCACCCCAGGGAGACAGAAGAGGGACAGGTCATGCTGTGGTCTCCACCTCAGGCAAGAGCTGATGTGGGCACCTGGCCGCAGGGAGCCCCTGGATCCTTCCTGGAGGCTCCCATGTGGGATTCTGAGTGCAGGGACACAGCCTCGGGGTTCCTGGGGGCTGCCCAGTCAGCCGCAGGGCCCCTGGAGGAGGTCGCAGGTTCCTGCTGCCCCTGCATCCTCCCTCTCCATCCCTTCAATATGCACCTCTTTTACTAAATGGAGCAAGAGACTGTTCCACCCAAACCAAAAGAACACATTGTCTGACACTCAGGCAGCAGCAAAGAATTGGACGGCACAGCGTCCAGTACCCTTGGTGATCAGGCAGGTGGTTCCGTGTGAACTGGTGTGCAAAGTGTGGCTACACTTCATCCAAGAGACACACAGGACAGAGAGATATACTGGGGCCTCCAGCAAGAGCAACTATAGAGGACCCAATGGCCACTCTAAAATTAAAACGGCTACAACAAAACCCTACTTGCTTGACCCTGAGACAGCCTTACCTTCCCAGGCAACCCCGAACTCAGTGTTCTCTCAGGAGAAAAGCAGGCACTGAATGCTAATAAGCGTTCAGCTTTGCAGTCTCATGGTCACGAGAGCGGCTGACATCTCCCACTCACACGGTCACTTTCCAGTGCTGCGCGTTTGTTTTAAATGCAACAGAGGAGCTGCCTCTCCGACAGTTCTAGAGGTCAGCGGCATGGGGATGGTGGGAGCCGGAGGAGACCATGGTCCTGTGAGGCTCGCCCTGCCAGACAGCAGCGTCGGGAGGGCACAGCTGTCTCCTCTCCCCCCTGAAAGAGTTAACGCTGCTCCCAGTAACTCCAGACAGCAAAACGCCAATATGTGAGTGCCACATGATATTTATGATTTGCCAGGTGATCCATCTGGGTTTGTAAGTTTAATGTTTTCAGTTCGATAGGTGATAATTTTGATTGGATTTATGCATCCAATAATCAACTGGGAAATACTTCTGATTCAGTAATATACATTATGCGGCGGCATCCGTCTCCGTAAGTAATGTCTCTGGGTTGCTGAGCTCTACTGGGGAACTCATCACATTTTTTTCAAGAGGACGATATAAGATTTTTAGGACAATATATTTATTTCAGAACAAAGACAAATTATTGCCGGTAAAACGAACTGGCTAAGTGAATCCAGGGTGTAGCAGTGCAGTAATGCTGAAGCCCGGCCTGATTCACGGATGCATCTGGTAAAATTGGAAGATGTTCACAGCCTCTGATCAAATGGAGGATGAGCCAGAGAGCGAGCGTACTCTTCAGCCTCACGCCAGAGCCTGTGCTAGGGTTACCGGGTGTCATGTGGAGAGACGAGCACCCCAGCAGCCGCCGGTCAGCTGGAAGGGTGTTTACTTTGTAACCGCTGGTGTGGGAAGCGAGACTTTCGGCGCGATGGCTCCTTCCCGCCTGGCACTGGCGGGCATCACGATGAGTCCTCCTCTAGAATCCACAGCCCTTGACACGCTGTGAAAGCCACGCTGAGTCCAGAACCGCCTCTTCCTGAGCAGGACCCATCAAGGCCCATGGGTGCCAGTGACGCTGTCAGAGACTCCTGCAGATAGACTCGAGTTTTCAAAGCTCTGTGTATCCTCCCCTGCTTGAGTACCTCGAAGCTTGCACAATAGCAGTCCACGCCTAAAACTGTACCTTAGGGTTGTCTTTGCTTTTGTGAAAGAGAACTTTGATATGTTAATGATCAAGCGCTTGCCCCCCACTTTTTAAGAGCCTTGCATGTGTTCAGTCTTAATCCTTGCGGGCGCCCACGACTCTGTTATCGTCCCCCTTCAAAAGCTGCGAGGATACTTGCCCAGGCCTCACCGTGAGGCAAAGCCTGGAGCTGAGTCAGGGACTCTCCCAGCAGCGGGTGGAGTAAGTCCCTAAGTCAGAAAGCAGCTGCAGGCGGGAACCACGAGTCCCTGGCTACTGTGTCTGTGTACTGCAGGTACTGTCTCCACATGCGTGCCTCAGATCTTATTTTCTTAATGTTGTCTTTGGATGAGCAGAATTTGAAACTTTTTATCCCAATTTATTAGCTTATTGAATTACACAGCTTTCCATTACTGTGACAAAATGCCCGAGAAAGTCAAGTTAAAAGAGGAAATGTTGACTTTCGGCTCAGTTTCAGAGGTATCAGTCCCTGGTCTGCTGGCTCCATCGCCTGGGGGTGACGTTGAAACATCATGGCAGCAGATGTAGAGAAAGTGTCACTCCCCTCATGGTGGCAAGAAGCAGAGAGCAGCGGACAGAAATGGAGACAGAGAGGCGGAGGGAGGGGAGCGGAGAGAGAACCAGTGCTGACAGCCTTCTTCTCCTGCCTTTGTCCACTTGGGCCTTGCCTTCTGGGTGATGGGGAGTCCCCGCCACCCCATTTGCTGCCTCCTGTGCTGGCACACCCAGCAGTGTGCTTTTCTGATTCTCTCGGCTTCTCCCAATCAAATCAAGAACCATGATCAACCATCAACTCAGTCTTTCCCTTTATAGCTAGTGATTTTCCCATTCTAAGACTTCCCTTTCTACACCAAGGTCACAGAGACACTTCCTCACATTCTGGGTAAAGTTTTTGGGGTGCAGTCCACTTTGAGTTAAGCTTGGGGAATGTGGTCAGGTATTCATCACGGTTCACCTTTTCCCGTATGGTACCCACTGGCCCAGCACCACTGGTTACTGCCCTGTTAGCTCATCCTGACAGCATCACAACACTGCCTTAATCACGCTAGCTCTCTGGCCAGCCTTGCAGTCAGGCAGTGTGAGTCTGCCGGATTTGGTTCTATTTTAAGATACTTAGTCTATTAATCTAAATTGTTGAGTATTCTTTATACATTTGATACATTCTGCTTGCCAGTTTCTTCAAAATAGGCTGCTGGCATTTGGTGAGAATCGCACTGAATCTGTGGGTCATTTAAGGGGAGTAATAGCGTACCGCCTGCCTTCACCCTCAGCTGTCCTTGCCCTCGCCCTGGGACCTGTCGGTGTGCTAGGCTCTGTGACACTGGGGTTCTTCCGCCTTGGCTGGGCAGGCCCGGTGTGACCACCGAGTTCTCAGACATGGAAGAGGAGGGGGTGAGGGGGTCAGAGTGACGCGGAAGCCACAGAACTCACCACGCTCCTGCCGGCCTTGAAGGGGGACAGAGGTGTGCACAGGAGAGAGGGGGTCGCTGGAAGCTGAGAAGGTAAAGACATAATCCCCCACGGGCTTCCAGAAGGAGCACCGTGCTGACACCTTGGTTTAGGCTTGCTGAGACCTGCATTAGACTTCCTGATCTACAGAACTGTGCGACAGTAAGTTTGTGGGGTTTTCCTTTTTTTTGGTTTGTGAGACAGGGGCTTGCTATGCAGTTTAGGCCGGCCTTGCACTCACTGTGTAGCTCAGGCTGGCCTCAAACTTGTGGCAATTCTCCTGCCTCAGCCTTCCGAGTTCTAGGATTACGGCACGCTCCACCATGCCTTGCAATTTGCGTTACTGCAAGCCATTTAAGGTGCAGTAATTTGTTACAGTAGCCAAAGGAAACTAGCAGAGATAATTGATTTCTTCATAATATTAAACATTCCAATCTGTGAGCATGGTGTGACTCTGCATTTATATAGATGTTCTTTAATTTCTCTCAGTATTTTATAGTTTTCAGTCTAGCAGGCTTACCCATATTTCATTAAAATTATTCCTCGGTATCTTACATCTCTTGACGCATAACAGATCTGCTTATTTGAAGCAGAAACCTCCCAAGGCGGAAAGTAGAAGACGGCGTTCACAGTCCTGGCACATGGCTGGAGGCCGACCGTGGGCCGGCATGAGGAAGTCGTCCTAACGCCCTGTTTCGGAGTTCCTGCACCGTCCTGCACCGGGCTCCAGGGCTCTGCCCAGTTCTGCCTGTGAAGAACCAAGAAAGACCTCCAGGGGCCTGGAAGAGGAGGGAAGAGTCCTCCTGACAGCGACCTGTGCCCACGGGGGCCCCGCAGACTTCGCCTGGTCAGGCACGGCCCTGCTTCCCACAAAGCACTCCAGAAAATAGACTGGAAATGCTGCAGTCAGGGAAAGGGGAAGGAGGCATCGGGGAAAAATTCTGTGCCCCTGAAGAAGCACTTGCAATAGACAAAGTTACCTGGAGGCGTGTAGGCGGCTCCCCTCCCGGGCCCTCCCACCACACCGGCAGATGGGAGACCGCGGGTGACAGCCGGGGGCTGCACGACACAGCACTCGTTCGGGAAGGACGCTGAGGAAAGCCCAAAGCCAAGGAGGCGGAAACAGCCGTACCAAAGGAATCCGAAGCTTCCGACATCGGTAACTACAACAAGCATACACCATCCTAACTAGACTGCCGTAAGTTTGCAAATTAACACCCTATTTACTCCACTTCCTGTTGCAGATATGCATGTTCAGCTTTTTTTTTTTTTTCAGAAAAATCATGAAAGGACAGAATTATAAAAATTATTACTCCAAAAAATTCATGTCCCTTGTAAGGATCCTCCAGACCTCGAGCTGTCCACTCCCGCCCTTATTGATAGTTCAGCTGCCTCCTGCACTGCCAGAGTGCTCAGGTTTTTGGCAGGTCTGCTCATCAACCTGCACGTACCCAGAGCCAATGTTGGTCCCTGCAGTTAGTCTCTTCTGTTGCCTATTGCATGTACTTAGTCCTCAAAATTTTCTGGTGTTACCAGAAAGGTGATCTGAGATCTTTTCATTTTAAGCCTTTCCCTTTCTATTTTTAAAATATCTTACCTATCAGAGACCCTTTCCACAGCACCAGTTATTGAGGACCCCAATCTCCTGCCTGGAGTTAGGGCCCATGGCAGGAGGAAAGAGCAAGAGCTAGAATAGCGGTGCAGCAGGTATCTTGAGTGACCAGTTGTTCTGGAGGAGCAGAAGGCCACGGGGCACCCAGAACCTCGGTGTTTATTGATTGCATCTGGTCAAGGGCAGTGGGTGAAGGGCACTGCGAGTTTCCGGGAAGAGTAATGGCGACCGCGCTGGGCTAGGAAGAAGAACAAAGCGTTCTTACGGAGACAGGGCAAGTCGGGGGCAGTGAGGAAGCTGTGCTTTCCCAGGCGCCTCGTCATCCTCAGCAGGCCCATCCAGCCCTGTGAGCCCCACAGCAGTCACCAGGCCTAGCGCTCCCAGCTGTGACCAGAAAAGAGCGGGGAGTTTCCCGGTTCCTATCGGGCTCCAGGGCCAGACAAGGACCAGCCTGGACGTCCCCTAGACTCAATTCGTAACTCGTGGTCCCCAACTCTTCCCTTCTGTTTCTCCTCGATTCCTGCCTCAGTGACTCTGATCTCCTTGGGTTAACTGTGTTATCCCACTCTTAATTGTATTCATTTTTAAATGGTTTGCTTGACTATTCCTGACTCGAACTGTTCACTGGTTTCCCTAAGCCTTGTTTCACAGGTCCAAGGGAAGGCTCAAGCTGCTCCTTGTGAGACCCATGGAACTGAGCCAGCATTTTACTAAGCAGAGTTTACTCATTTTGTCAGTCAGTACGTCAGCATAGAGACTGACTAGATCCCTGACTTGAGAGCCTGGGGCTTTCTTTTAGGCTGTGAACTGTCACGCACTCTCCCTATGCCTATTTCTCTCTGCTTAACAGTCAGTTCTGATCCTAATAGATCAAAGTACCTACGTTCACTAAGTACTTAGTGTTCTAGTTGCCACCACTTAAAGGAAAATAATTTTAAAATTCTTGATCACTTCTGGGATCATAGTTTTGAACTGGGCAAGATGAGTGCAGGCTGGGTTAAAAACAAAGCTTGCCCACTGCTGTCCTAAACTGATTTTGAGTTTAAACCAAAAGGGGGACAATGGCATTTCTGATGTCAGGCTTGCTTGCCTGGCTCTGAAAATTTGGCAGGAAAATACAAGTTTTTACCATCTTTAGAATTCTTGAAAATTAACATAGTGGTTAAAGAGTTACTTATGCATGGTTACTAGAAAGAAATTCTACTTACACTGGACTAATAAAAAAGAAGTTTATTGTAAGACACAAAAGCATCTCAGCGTATCTAATTTTAGCAAGTACAGCAGACTTTCACGGAAGCAGAAGGTTATCAGTGAGTTCTCTGCTTTGCTCTTGCTTTCTTCTCTCCCTGTCCCTCTGGCTTCCTGGACCCTTGTGGATGCTCTGCACGTGCCTTTCCTTTGTCCTTGCAAAACACCCACTCTGAGTGCCACCGTTTCTGGTTACAAATGCTGCTTCACCTAAAACTGAGAGAGAAGGTGACAGGCTGACTTTGATGAGAGTCAGTCCTGGTCCAGCCAGCTCAAGCTGGCAGACAGGCAAGGACACATCACACAGTGTCCCCTCCCGTTAGTGCCCAGTGTGCTTTTCAAGAAGGGTGCATCAGTTCTCTGCAGCTGTGACAAAATATCCGAGGACGTCAACTCACAGAAAAGGTATGCTCGACTCGAGATTCCAGCGGTCTCAGCCTGGGTTTGCTCAGAGCCATGGCACTGGGCTTATGCTGGGGCCCAGCATCATGGTGGCCGTGGGTGGTGGAGCCCAGCTGCTCACCTCACAGTGGCCCAGATGTGGAGAGGCCTCACACCACACAAAGCCCAACACCCACAGTGGCATGAACCCGTTAGTGAATGAAACCACTCACAGGGTCAACCCTCATGGTATCACCACCGCCTCACAGCGGCCAGCCCTCTGAACCAAGCCTTCAACACAGGAATTTTTGGGAGACTGAAGATTCAAACCATAACAAAATGGGTGTGGGCAGCAAATAATCAACAGCTGGGTGGAGTGACAGTCATCTCCTATACAAGGCTTAGACAAGCTAGCATTTATTTAACTTACTGATTACTATTGCCAGGATCGATAGCTAATTTACCTTTGACCTTGTAGTTTGGGATAGATTGACCTAAGATCAGACTACTGTGTTATTTCATCCTATGAAGACAATGTTATTGTGCACACATTTTGATTATAATTTCTTCTAAATTACTCATTTCATAGATGTTATAGAAGATATATAATTAAATTACGTTATTCCATAAAAATCATATGTATCTTAACAAGCATTCTCGGTGCCTAAAAAGGGGGCTTGGGAAACTGAAAGATAACTCATTATACCTGTATTTACTCATTGCTGGTAGAATGCTAGAGGCTAAGATGAAACTTCGGTCTAATGATTTATAGTTTTTTCTCTTAAAATTTACCAGTCCATTGTTACAATTCTTGATGAAACTAGTTGAGAAACAATAAGTCACATCTTTCCTTGCATATACTCTCTTTTCTGGTAAGCAACATTAAAATCATTTATGGTACTTCAAGATTATGATTGAACTTTTCCTCTCATATTTTCAAAGTTAGAAAGAGGATAAAAATAGTTCCTTTAACTCCTAAAAGTAAGACCTTGATAATTTCCTTTCAATGCTAAATAATTATCATAAAATTACCACAAAGTCTCGTAACTTCTCTCTCTTTCACACGCACAGTCAATCACAGAGGTTTCACCCTTTGGCTCCTATCACGACCGTGTGTTTCAGAATTCAGTTATGTGGCTGGGTTACCACCTGTAATCACCTGTGGCCAGTGGATCCCTGTAGGCTGAGGCCCCACTGCCACGGGGCCACCAGCTGCTCCCTGTTGCAAACTAGTGCATGGCCAGGGACAGCAAACTCCTGGAAGACTAAGGGAGGCACAGCTGCAAAAAAGGAAGTAACCCAGCGTCCTCCCAGACTGAGGAGAAGTGCGTTAGCGTGCTGTGTCACGGAGCTGGTCTCATCCTGGCTCCCTGGGAGGACGCAGGAGGTGGTGGGTGGGTGTGCTCCTCACAGCGGCTCCCAAGACCGGAATCTCTCTCCACTGCCCGCTCCTGTGCATATCCTAAGCGCTACAGGGTCAAAATCTGCACCTCCTTAAGAATGCAGATATCAAAAATGTTCTTAAAATTATAAAACTGACTTAATATCATAAAAGACAGATTCTCCCAAAGGAGACAATGTCTTTCTAGCTAATAGGCCCCTTCTGAAGTTCCCAGACCTAACTGCACGGCGGAGGGCAGCTAGGGCAGAGAGAAAGGGGAGGAGAGGGAATGTGCCGGCGCCGGCTTGCTCACCAGCCAGCTTCTCTTGGATCCTTGGTGAAAGAATTCACTTTGATCACGTTCTTCAAAGCCCCCAATTACCTGCAGGATAAGGATTACAGACACCAATTTATGATCCTAATTTAGAGACTCTAGGTATTTAAATATAATACCGTAGAATGAATGAGAATAATTAATATTAATATTCATGGCACCTCAGTTTTCAGAGGGCTTCTGTCTACATTATTGAATTCAACTTCCCTGCCCCAGTCTGTGGCAGCCCAAGAACCTAGGGACAGGTTGACAGTGTTGTTCAGGGTCCTCGAAGCCTGGTGCCCCCGCCCAGCCTCCAACACCTCTGCTGTCCTGAGCGCCTCTTCCGGAGGTGAGCACCGCACACCCGCTCCCGCATGCAGCCTGCCCCCGTCACCCGGCGCTGCCTCGGCCGCCTCCTCCGCGTGCCCTCGGGTTCAGCCGGAGTGGCTTCCTGCTGCTCAGTTACAGCCGCGGGGTGGGGTGGGGGCCTTTTTGCCAAACGGTCCTCCTTCCCCTCCAACCCTGGACTCTACTCCCATCCTAAAGATCCGAACAGCGCTGGACCAGCGCAGAGGTGCGTGCTTCTGGGGATTTCTTTCTCTGGTCACCGCCCCCGCCACAGAGCAGCTCCTTTAATCCTGCTCCATGTGAACCTCACCATGTTTCACGACGCCGCTGTAACCCGGTTCCTTTTTTTCATCCTGCTTTTGTTTCTTGTTTTATTTTGTTTTGGTGTCATGTTTCCAGCTCTTTAACAAATTTTACTCATTTCATTTTTTGACTCCTGTTTTCTTTCTGTCTCCTTCTGTTTTAATGTAACTTAAGACATGAGCATCTCAGCATGAGGGACATAACCCTCTCCTTTTTATCAGGCAAGGTGAGGGGCTCCGGGCCTCCTTCAAAGCCCCCGCCTCTCAGTCCATCTCCGGGGGATTGGGAGGCAGGGGCCAAAGCACGAGTCCATGGCAGCAGGCAATCTTCTCCATCTCTTGTGGGTTTTAGAATTGTCACTTTAATCTTACAAGGCAGAACACCCATCACAATGTGTTTCTTTTAAAAACAGACCTGCTTGGTTGACTGGGTCTATCTTATGTTGCATAAACCCTGTTCTTTGGGCCACCTGCTGTTTATTTTGGTGACCGTATTCTTAATTTGCGAGGATTCTGGTAGACCGTTTCACCCAGCCCTCTGTTCTCCCCAGCTGTGATGTGTTCTGGACGCACACATTTCTCCCGTCAACCCAGTTTCTCCAGGAATTAGCTCTGTGCTCTTCGAGTTTGTTCCCCCTCTGCTCCCACGCTGCAAGTTTTCTCCCAGTGACCGGGGCTGCCGGTGCACACTGGGCTCTGGACAGCCTGCGTGGGAGCTGGGGTGCCCCTTCCACAGCCCCACTAGGCCAGAAGTCTTCTTTTGGAAATTGGTGGAGGAAACAGAGGGAGAGATGCACAACCAGCAGTTACTCAACTCCCCTGTTTACTCACTGGGGATCCCATGGTGATCACACACTGCCTAGGAAGCTCCCTGCTTTTCCGGTCCCTACAGCCGCCCTGGGAATGTTCTATGTTCCGTCTTTCATTTATTTGGCGAAAGGGAGACTGTTCCCTGCAGGCAGGCGCCAGAGCCAGTAACTCCGAGAGCGGGGGCCCCGGCCCGCTCTTCTGAGATCTTGAATTATTCACCAGCTGCCTCTCGGGCCTGCCCATTCTGCTGATGCCTGCTGTCCTCCACCCTAAGGTTTTAAGGTTCTTTTCGGAGACCAGCCTGCTGCCCCCCTCTTCCTCCCTTCCCCCAGCCCTTCCCTCTGTTTCTCTCTTCCTGCCTTCCTCCCTCCCTTCCTTCCTTCCTTCCTTCCTTCCTTCCTTCCTTCCTTCCTTCCTCTCTTTCTCCCTATCTCCTAAAATGTTTCTCTATCTTCTCTTTTACTTTCTTTTCTTTGCCTTTTTTAAGGGAGAGAAGTACTCACTTTCAGCGACCAATGTAGCTGAGTTGTGGGTCCTTCAGCTTTGGCAGGATTTTCCATTTGCTTTGTACCTTTCAGAAATTCGTTACTTCCTTGAAGTTACTACCTTGGTTTTGCAATACTGTAATGGGATTTTTAAAAATGTTGATATTATTTAGGACATTTTGATTGGACTTGGAAATATATTTACTCGATTAGAAAACTTCAAGATGATGCTTCCAGTTTAAATTCAGTCCCTGATTCTGTCTCTTTTGTCAGTGTGTATTAATGAGACTTCCTGGGGCAGGGTCATGTGTACCCATCACACTTTGATCCTGATATGTGCACCTGTTTTGTTTTTGCCTGCGTGTTTTTCCCCTTCCTTTGGGTGAATGGTCCTGTGATGTTCCTTTGAGAAACCATCCACAGATTAGATAGAATTTTTAATCAACACGCCCCTGCCTTGGCCAAAACTCAAGACATGATAGATTCTCCTGGACTTTGACTGTTAGGCCAACAACTTAACAACCAGAGTCAGTTTCTTTTCTGCTGCCCCCACAGGATGTGCACCAGATTCTGCTGCCAGGGTGTCCAGAGCTGCCCTAATTGCTGTCCTTGCTAAGGTTGGGTTCTCTAAGGTCTTTTTCTAGCTTTTGGAGTCACTCAGATCTGATCCAGTGAATTTTTTTTTTCCTGAAGTAACCAGGCTCTGTTTCTGTTGTCTACAACTGAAGAACTTTGACAGGTACAGCTGTTATTCAAATGGTCTTTGTTTAGATTTTTCTATAAATATTTGATAAATTAATAACAATTTTGGACACAACATCTGCTCAAATAAAATTGGCTTCCTCAACCAATAATAATTTACCAAGAGTCTGGCTATCCTCACTTCTAGGGCCTGCAAGTTAAATCACATACAAATAAAATGTGGACAGTCTCTTCCCTCTTTTGGCTTGTCCCTCTGGTGACATGTCCTCCTCCGGTACTAAGACCAGAGATCTAAATCCCAGTGTTATGTCCAGCTGTGAGTTCCCCTCCCTATGCCGTTGCTGAGGATGGGGAGCCAAATGCCCTTCATCCTTCATGGAGGGGACCAGACCCTGCTCCTGCTTGGCCCCAGCAGCAGCTGCTCCCCTGCCTGTCTTTGGGAGACTGGACCAGCTGTCACATCGCTGTGGGAAGAGGGGGCAGCTCACCCTCGGATACCGCAGAGCTGCCCCCTACAGCCTGGCGCGTGCCCTGGTCCCTCCATGTGCCATCCGGTGTCCCCTGCTCCAGGCCGTGAGTGGAGACTCATACAACTGCCACCAGCCTCACGTGTGCAGCGCCTGGGGACCTGGGCTCACCGTCCCCTTACCCACAGGCGGGCACCTCCTTCACCAGGCGGGGAGCGGAAGTGATGGAGACTCCTGCCGCCAGCAGAGACCCAGGCCACCCCCAGGCCGAGGAGAGCAGGCCGACTAGGAGCAGAGCCAGACCACAGCCACGGTTTCCTCCGCTCACTCTTCCCTCCACTTAGCAAACAATGTGAAGTCTGTGGGTAGCAGAGCCACAGCCCACCCCCGGCGGGGAGCTGAGTCCCTTGTGGCGGGGCACAGCGAGGCGGCCTGGGGCTCTCGGAACCCAGCCCACTGCCCTGGCCTGGGAGGCCACGCTGGGCGCAGGGCCCACCCAGGGTTGCAGTGAGACGTGACCCTCGTTCGGAAGGTCACCTGTGTGTGTCAGCCTCCCAGACAGAATTCGAGGGGCTGGGATCCAGGCCACGTCTCTGCCGATGCTGACAAACCTGTGCCATTCACAGCCACCCCACAGGGTGCCCGACAAGCAACGTGGTGGGCTGATTTGTGTCTCCCGTGGCTTTCACTACTTCCCTGTCCTGCCGAGGCCTATCAACCCCTGTTCCGCCCGCCGAGGGACACGCGACGTTGGCTCCCTCCAGGGAGTTCGCAGTTCAGCTCGGGTCTGCCCCGGCCAGCTTGTTTTGTGCCGCAGTCACTTCGCCCTCTGGAGCTGCTGAACAGAGTAGAGGGGTGTGAGACCCGGTGGGGAGTCAGCCCCTCCGAAGCTCAGAGACCTCGGGAGGCTCCTGGCACCCGCTTCCCCTCCGGGGAGGGTGCTGTGGTCCCTGACGCCCCGGCCCTGCTCATCTCCCCACCCGTCCTCGAGTGTGCAAATGGACTTCCTGCTCCTCGGGGTTGCTGAGGAGGAAGAGGACGGAGAGGCCCAGAGAGGCAGCGGGGTGGTGCCCTGCTGTCCTCCCCAAGCACCCGCGGGGTCAGTCAGTGACGCCGCGGAGCGGACACAGCAGGCCGCCCCGCGTGGTGTGGAAAGTGCTGGGAGGACAGAGGAGCTCGCTCCGAGTCCCTGCCGGGGCTTGTCAGCAGGCTCGGCAGTGCTGGGATCCCTTCCCCAGGGCGCGGCCCCCGTGGGCTCCCCGGCTCTCCTGTTTCCCAGGAGCACTTCCTTTAGGTTTCTGCGCAGGCACAGGCCTGAAGGTCTCCGTGACCCAGGAATTGGTGACGATGACGGCTTTTCATGCGATCATCTCCAAAGGAGAACGGCCTGTAACAAAGGGCTACACCTCATTAAAGACCTTCTGACGGCAAAATCTGAGAGAAGGACTGCGCTTGTGGTTTAGAACCTGGACTCTATGGTTATCCGCATCCAGTGTGCATCCTGGACTCATCTCTTCAGAGCTGTGGAATCCTAGGAGCTTCCTTCATCTCTCTAAGCCTCAGTTCCTTAACTAGAAAATAGGAATTTTAAGAAAGGTTAATAGGGATAGGATTCTCGTGAGCAGTCAGTATAAGCCGCATGAAGCATTTAGCCCTGTGCTAGTACTTAATAAATGTTAGTTGTGCTTACTCTTTTCATTACTGTGACTGTTCATCATGACTGTCAAGTTGACGATTAAGAAACCCAGCAGATTAGTAAAGCCCATTTTGGGAGTGTCTGTGTGTGTTTCCAGAAATGATACAAAAACTAGCAAACTGCGGGGAAGGCCCGCCCTGATTGCAGGTGACATCATCCAATGGGCTTGCAACCTGGGTGAATGGGGAAGAGAGAGGACTTCAGCCTGCGTTTGAAAGGCTCCATTCTGCTGAAGCAGGTGTGCCTTTTGCTGTGTCACCTGGGGACGGTGGACTCCAGTTTCTTCAGCCGTCACGGGCTTACGCCAGCGACTCTCCAGGGAGCTGCAGCCTTCAGCCTGGGGTTGGAGCTGCATCCTGGGTCCCTCTTGTTCTGCGGCTTGCCGCTTCTTGGGCTGAGCAGCTGCTGGGTCCCCTGGCTCTGCGGGGTGCAGGCGGTGTTGTGGGCTCTCCTGCCCACGACCCTGGAAGCCAGTTGCTCAGAAATACCTTTCTGTGGCATTGCTCATTTTACTTGTGTGGAAAACCAACCCAGCAGCCAGCACTGATAATGGCAGTGGGCTTTATCTCTCCTCATAGGAAGTGGTCTCTCCACGTGCCCGGGCTTCACCGCCTTGGGCTGAAATCACTGCTCTTAGTGGAACCAGAGCACTTCTTGTCTTGTCCAGAGCAGAGAAGCTTCGCCTTTTCCTGCTGAGAAGTTCAATTCTAAGAGGAAATACTTTACCTAGCTAACACCTTGTTAAATCGGACGGGATCCCTCTCTTTTGAAATGTATATTTTCAGGTTGATGAATTTAGATTTTTTAAAGATCTTTTTTTTCTCACCTTGTTTGTCATTATGTCTTATTTTTATCACTTTCAGGAATAAAAATTGACAGGATAAAAGGTTTAGTAGTCCCTGCTTCCCGTTTTGGTTTTCGCCTTTCACCGGCTGGATGCCGGAGACGCGAAGCGTGCTCCCCATGAGCATGGGGTCTCATGGCCTTGCCTCTGCTCAGGCCCCGACTGCTTCCACTCAGGAAGACAGCATCTTTTGGGGCAGGAGTCTCTGGGACAGCTGTTTTCCAGCTCATGGGTGGGAAGGAGTGCTGGCTGCTAGTTACATCAGCCAGGGCTTTGCAGGCTTCCTGCTGTCCCCCAGTTGGCGCAAACACATTCTCAATTGTCTGTGATCACCAGACTACTTTCTGTGTTAAGAGGAAAGACAGGGATCCGTTTCCAAAATCACAGACATCTCAGTGTGTTTGGGCTTTGACTATTTTAGAAGTAAGCACCTTAACTAAAATGAAAAATCCTGGATGCCGAACCTCTGGCCAAACCACAGAGGTAGCTGATGATACGTTCCCAGGCTTAAAGAAACCTTCTCCTCTAAAAGGACTGCCTCAAAGAACAAACAAAGCCTTTCCCCAGAGAGAATCTCAGCTTCAAAGTTTACATTCAGAGGAACTCTGGCAAATCGTCAGTGATAATTCCGGTTTCTTCGTCTCCAGCATGAACGCAGTGCTCAAGCCAGACTCTCAGGCGAGTTGTGAGAACTGGATGAGGTACAAGATTTCATCCTATTATGCTTTAATTTTTAGAGATGAAACAATTTCTGGGCATTTATCCCAGAGAAACAAAAACTTACATTCATATAAAACCATGTACACAAATGTTCATAACTGATTGACTGTAATAGCTGAACACTAGAAAGAGCCCAAATATCCTTCAGCCAGCGGGTGATGAATGACTCCAGCACATGGCGGTTGAAGGAGGACACAGCAGCTGGGTGCACCCCGTGTGAACCATGCAGGGCTTGGGGTGCAGCTCCAGGGCTGGGGCAGACCTTGGTGTGGAGCTGGGGCCCAGCACGCACAAGCCAGGGCACGGCCACGACCCCCAAAACAAAAAGCTCAAGTAAACAGGCAAACTTCAGATGTTTACACATCATACGATGCTTGCAGTTTAAGTTATACAAGTAATTCATGTTCTTTTTAGATAAGTTTTAAGTCAGATAAGCAAAAGTGAAAGATAAAAATCAAAGAGCCAGTTAATTTCTAAAGTGAATTTGGAAAACAAATGTTACCAGCATCCCAGAACCATCTGGTGTTAATTTTGACTTTTAGTAGGAAGTTTACCAAGCCAGGAGAGGGATTTTCAATAGAGAGTCGACTTTAATGAGCCCGATTTGCCTCCCTCCCGGTCTCTCTGCCCTGCACCTCCCTGAGGAAATGACCGAACGGCAGAGCTTGATGCCTCCAGATGGATATTCGCACATAACCTTCTGACAGCGCTGTTTAACAGCCTGGGCACCAGGACAAAAGGCCCCCAGGCGATGGCTCAGGGAGACAGTGGGCCGGGTCTCAGGAGGCGCTGCTCCCACTCAGCCTCACTCTCCGCAGGAAGGGCAGCGGTTGGACCTCGGGGGCGAGATCGCTGGACAGTAGTTCTGCAGAGGACTCATCTGGTGATAGCTATAAAAAGAGGTGGAGGACTATTAAAGATTCAAATGAAGTAATCATTCCTTAATAACTTCTTCTAAGACTGTAACACTAGGCCATTAGAAAAGAATCTGCAAGCAACTGTCGAGTTTCCAAAATAGTTACTGGCATTTGTATTAGAAGTGGTCACGCACGTGTCCACACTATTGTTACACGAGCCCGCAGGGATAAAAATGGCACAGGGCCTTGGCCATCGGACAGACCACCTCCCACAAGAGTGAGGTTGGGCTAATGCTTGCTGCTGCTGGTTCTGTTTGGAAATGTAAGCAGGTGCCACAGCAGGGCTCATCTGTGGTGACAGCTCTCCAGGGAGAGTGGGGACAGCTGGCTTCCTGTTCTCTGGATGGCACTGGGGACACTGCTGGTCGGAACGAGTGTGTGCCCGGGCCTCCTTCCTGACAAATGCTGGTGTCGTAGCAATCACTCAGTCTTCGGGTTCAAAGCTAACACCTAATGCAGGTGGGGCGGGCAGACACGGGGAGCGCATAGACCCCACTCACGCTCGTCTCCTGCAGGTGGGGCGCCAGGGCTGACAGCGCCGGGCTCTTCCTCCTGCACCCACCCGTGTCTGCCCACCCTCAGGAAAGTGCAGGCCCTTCTGCAGTGGCCTCTCCCGAGGACTGATCAGGCCCACAACCTCCCAAACGAGTGGATGGTGAAGGCTAAAATAAAAGAGACAAATGGTATGATTTTAGGGCTCTAGGAGGATCAAAACCCTCTCGCAGAATTAGAGATTCTCTAGGGGCTGAGACAAAGAACTCTTCTGGGCAGCCATATTGATTTTGTTTTCAAACAAGGGATGGGGTTAGAGTAGAAAGCTCAGGAACTGAGCAGGACCTCAAGAGTCAGCTCCAGGACTTCTCCAAGTAATAAATTACGTGAATTTAGGAGAACTGTCTTATCTCCAGTTGACCTTCACTGCAGTAGTGAGATGCCTGCAGCTGCGGGCTTTATCTAGCTAACTGGGTTGAAGCCAGGCGTTCTCAGCTGTGACCTTGTCCTGCCCTTTGAGGTGTCGCAGCCTCACAGGTCACTACAGGCCTCAGCCGAGACCAGTGAGTCACAGAGGTTCACTTACTGTGAACCCGCTGCCGTCTCCAGACGGGGGGCCTCGGCCCGGGACAGGCTCACAGGGAAACACGGAGAGCTGATGGGTTCATTTTCAATCCTGCTCAGAGCCGCTTCGCCGTGGTCTCCAGCACCCTCTCACCAGTCCCATCTACCCTGCTGCCGCCGGGAGAAGAGGGCTGGTGAGCACGAAGGAGAGCAGGACTCCACAGCGGTCCTCCTCTGCGTGCTTCGACAGCCTGAGAACAGACGGCCTCCTCGTCTTCTCAAAAATGCCATGTCCGTCCTTTATCCAGGGGCAGTGGGGGAGGGGAAGGAAGCCCATCCAGGCAGCAGGAGACCTCCTTAGCCCCTGGTCCTCGTGTGCCCCACAGAGGCAGGAGGCCCGCAGCCTGGTGTCCTTGGGTCCCACAGGCAGGCGATGTCCCAAGGGTGCATGGCCCTGGCTCTCTTTTGTCTTGGATTTGCCTGGTTGCAGGCAGAGCTGCCACAGAGAGCCTCACCCTCTCGGGCAGCTTTCCCCAGCTTGGCCCCGCTCCATGGGAAGCTGAGACCGGGCTCTCCGTGGGACTCCTCAGTTGAGCTGGAGACGGGTGAGAGCAGAGAAATCAAGGCCGGGTGGCCAGTCCCGCTTGGCCTCCAGTGGGGAGGGATGTCAGCAGAGCCACTGAACCCCACATACGAGGAACAACCCCCGAAAGAGAAGGGGCCCCCTAATTATTGAGAAGAAATAAATCTGTCTGGAAGAGAGGACGGAGGACACAGCACACGAGCGTGAACTCACTTTGTAGAGCTAAACTTCAAGAACCAGATACAGACAGCATGCCGAGCTTGGGTGCACTTGGGGAAACGCTGGATGGGCTGTCACAGTGCAGCTCTGAAGGAGAAGGATCATTCTAGGAGAAGGCGGTCTGGATCAGTTAGGGTTCACTGGAGGAACAGGCTTCATCTAAACCCTTTAGGAAGGATGTACTAGGTAAGCTTACATGGCACCTGCGGACTCAAGGCAGGGGAGGGGGAGTAAGGGTACAGCAGTGGCCAGGTGTGTGGTGCACACTGTAATCCAGCACTCGGGGAGGCTGAGGTAGGAGGAACGCCGTCAGTTCGAGGCCAGCCTGAGCTTCATAGTGAGTTCAAGGCCAGCCTGGACTGCACATTTGAACCCTGTCTCAAAAAGACAAATGAAATAAGAGAGCAGAAGGCTCATCTGCACACTGGAGAACCAGAGAGCCAGCTGGCGGTCGAAGGCCTGGAGTGCACCACGGGGTCCAGCGCGAGTCCTTGTCAGGAGGCCGAGGGAAGGGTCTGCGTTAGGGCAGGAGAGTCTGCACTGGAAGCCTAAAGCAGCTGGACACGGACGTGCAAAGGCGATGGCAAAGGCCAGAGCTCCTCCGGGGAGCAGAAGCGAGGCTTCCCTCTTCTTTCTGTTTCTGTTCCGTCCAGACTAAAGCCCACTGGTTGGTGCTGCCCACACCCGGGGCGGGTCCTCGCTCCTCAGTCCGCAGCCTCCGTGTCAGTTATCCACGGCCACCACGGAGCTTACTGACCCGGGAGGTTCCTACCCGAGTCACTGACACATCACGAGGAGCTCCTACTCTGGACCATCGAGGAGCTCTTAAACACGGATGGGAAGGACAACGGCAGTGGCCTGGGCCCCCACCGAAGCTCCGCGCAGAGGCATTCCTGTGGGGGCTGGGGTGGAAAGACCAAATGCGCGGCCCACCTGGGAGGCGTCTCCAGGCTACCGTTCCTGGACCCTCTCTGGATCGGCGGATTCAGAACTTGTGGCAGTGGCTCTGAGGGGTGTGGGCCCTGCTGATCCTACAGGCCCAGAGGCCGGCTTCACCCGCTGTTTATGACACACCGCGACTCTCAGAGAGGAGGGGAGAGGGTGCAGTCACAAGGGAAAAGTCGAATAGTACCCTCAAAGGACAAAAGTTTCCCTGTGTTTTGTAAACAGTCCCCCGGAGAGCATCTTCCTACACTGGCACATGCTGGACCTGGCTTTTTGTCCCTCCCCTTTTGAACACAGCATGGGGAGAACTGTCTACTCGCCTGTATCACTTCCTCATCAGTCTGGAGTTCTAAATAGCTGCTCTCACCCCCACTTACAGATGAGGCACTCACGGACACAAAGAGGCCAGCGAGTGTCCCGGGTGGGCTTTGCACACCTCTGCCTGAGTTTTCTGACTCTGGTGTAACTAAAGGAATCCAATGAACAACCTTGGGAAAATACAAAAAGCATTGATTATTGAAGTTAAAACAGTATCTGCAGAAGTTTCTCTACAACGAAGAGAGAAATGGAGGCTCGGGACATCTCAGGGGAGGGACGGCGTTGCTCAGACTCACGAGGAGGGTGTCGAGGCCCTGGGCAGGGGTGAGGGAAGGGGCTCTCCGTCCTCAGGAAGGAAGCTGCGCGCAGAGGTGCGGTGTGGCAAGCCTGCAGCTGGGGGGAGCCCTGGGTCTGAGGGTCGCTGTCCTCACTGGAGCAGCCCGAGGCCTGGGTGAGAGTGAGGACTGCGGTGCTCCGGGAGGGAGCGGCACGGCCACTCACAGGCGCTGTCTCCGGCCAAGGTCCCTGTCCTTCTCTGACTCCCACAATGCCGTTCGCTGCCTTCCCTTTGTGCAGCATTGTTTAACAAAACCCTGACATTCTGCCTTTCTAGTTAAGTGCCCTCCTTGGAAAGTAATTTTTGTCACAATTAATTTGATGGATGCTGGAGGCCCGACAGCTTTTTACATTCACTAAATTGTTTGCACTTCTCTGCAGTCATCTCTTTGCTTCCAAACTGCGCTCCCTGGGGTCCCTGGTTGGGTTAGACCTGTGATGGTTGCTGCCCAGTGTGAACTTCAATTTGGGAGGACCCTCGCTTTCTTGGGAACCGAGTACAACTGTCATCTATTTTTGGTGCCCATCCTCCCCCTCGATTACCTTTCCCAAGAGAATTTGGGGTGCTGCTTGATTCTGAAAGAGCATGGCGGGGGACAAATGCTCTGTCCCTGCCAGCTCAGTCCTCCCAAACACAGCACCGCACCAGGTGTCTTGACCTGACCCGCTGCTGTCCACCCTCCCAGAGGCTGCCCTCGGCCCCCGAGTGCCCAGTCCCCGCAGCCCAAAGCTGTCTCTCGCCACGTGCCATCTGTGTGACGCCCATGCCGATGCTTTTCCTGCCCGCTGCTTAATGGAGACCCCATCAGAGCACCCTAAAAAGGAGCCCACAGATGTTTGGGAGAACACACCACAGCCCTTGGCAGATTCATCTGATATCCTTTAGAGTCATAGCAGACCACTAGGCTGGTTTGCTCCAGACACCATGATCTCCCACACCCCAGTCCCGTGGGGTCCACTGTGACGCATCTCAGGGCGAGGCGGAGGATTGAACACCAGAGACAACCCAAGCATCGCTGCCTCCTTGACCAGAGCATCGGCGCCAGGGGGGAAGCCTCTGGTAGAGAAGTTAAAGAACAAATGACGTGAGGAATTCACAGAGCATTGCGCATCTTGCTATATTGTGCGTTTGTGATTTTTTGAATAATTACAATTTTTTATGTGATGTGTTCAACTAGAAAACAAGTCTTTCCAGTTTAGCTCCCAATAAAACGAACAAAGAAGATATAACTACCTAAAATCTGAACAACAACAACAACAAAAAACCCTAAACCATATATTTGTTCCTTACCTCTCCAGTCAACATGTCTGTCTATAACAAGGATTGATAAATTTCCTGTATAAGATCAAAGAACCTATGTTTTAGGTTTTGCAAGCTATGTAGTTTTTATTGCAACTAGTCAATTCTGCTATTTTAACATGAAAATGTGAACAATATATAAGTGAATGAGCCTGGCTGTGTTCCAATAAAACTTTATTTGCAAAATTTGCTAGTGGTCAATAGGAGAAAACAGAGAGAACTTGTTGTGCTAGACGTTGTGCTAAGACATGCAGACTCCATGCAGTGGGCATTGCTCCCCATTCTGTGGGCTGAGCAAGCAGCCTTAGAAAGCTGAAATAACTGCACGTGACTGAGCAGGGGTCCTGTGGCTGTGGGATGGTGGTTGGTTGGCAGGGCCCAAAAGCTGTGTTTGTGGTCATCACGTATGAATGCTGGGGCTCAGGACTCTGGAAATTGCATCCTCAATTTCAGTAGGAGCTGAGATGCCCCTCAACTTGGGGCGGAGCTGTGGCCGGTGTCCTTTACGTGCCGCTGAACTGTACAGAAGGTGGCCAGCCATGAGCGTGCTCCACTGCCTCCGTCCCTGGGACCAGGTCTCACTCCTGGCACTGGCCACTGTGTGCGGGCAGGTCAGCGACTGTCTCTGCACCTGTTTCCTCACCTGCTAAACAATGACCGTCTTAGATGCTTTCTCATCACTGAGACAGAAAACTTGACACCCACAATGTAAAGGAGGAGAGGTTTGTTCATAGTCACAGTTTGCAGAGGTTTCAGCCCATATTCTCCTGGCTCCAAAGCAAAATGGCATGATGGAAGGCCTGGGCAGAGAAAAGCTGCTCACATAAAGGAGTCAGGAAGAGGAGAGAGAAGGCAGGAGCCGGGAAGGGAGATGGTCACTTCTGGTCGTGCCCACAGGGACTGGCTCTTCCATGTAAGTCAGGCATGCGGTCCCTACGACCTTGTCACTGCCCGAAGGCTCCACCTATGCTCCCCCAGGGCTGTGAGGTCTAGATACAGACCCCACCAGGTCCACCCTGCCCTGTGCCCCTCTTCTCCAGGCCTCTGTGGCTCATTTATATCAGCTTTGCTGCAGAGAACAGGGCCAACCTCTCGCACAACTCCCCTTGGTCCAAGAGACAGGCGGCCACGTGAACTCACTTTCAGTGTGGAGGATCACACGGGGAATTTCAGTGTGAAAAAGGAAACCCACGGGTGCGTGTCCAAGATTGCTGTTTCTGGTGTCCATCAGCCCATGGACATCCCACTGAGTGACTCTTTTCTGGAACCCTGACTAGCTGCTACTATTCAGGAAAACAAACAACCCCCCCCAAAAAAAAAGCAGCCCAGGGGATTAATAGAGCACACTTCTGGCTATGTCTGGTGGAGCACTGAGATGTGACTTTGGGGTTCCTATCTGATCCCTCATCCTTTTCTCTCTGGCATACCCTTCCACCAACATTTTCCTGCCTTGAAGCCAGCTGGCCGTGACGTGAACCCTCTGAAACCATGAGCCAAATTAAAAGTCTCCTCCTTTAAATTGTGGGGGTCAGGTGTTTGGTCCCAGTAACAAGAAAGCTGACTGATACGCCATGAAGGTAAATCTTGTGTCTATGTTACCGGCTGTCATGTCGTCTTTCCTGGCACAGGCCTTGGCATGTGCTGGAGGCTCCACCCGAGCTTGTGGGAGAGCTCAGTAGAACTTGGCCCTGCCCACAAAGAAGGACATCCTGGTGGCACTAAACAGAAAGTTGTGTGCCATGGAATTTGGATTCATCTCCTGGCTCAGTGATTCTCAAGGCCATGGGCCCAGGCCTTCCATGTTCGCCGACCTCAGTCCCTTACACCCATAAATTTCTGCTTTTGTCCTGGAATTCAGGAATTTCTGCAGTTGTAACACATTTTCATTTGCAATATGTATTCAATATATCATTTTGCACAATCAGGATCGAGCTGTATCCATTGATCTGTATCCCATTTTCATGTCCCCTCTGCCTTGGACAATAGGTATTTGCCAAAATTATTTTTAATGACCACAAACTATATGATAGAAAGTGGTACATGTACACAGTTTGCTCAGTCATATATTTATTTTTGTTTTTTTGGAACGGAGTCTTGCTGTATAGCCCAAGCTGGTCTAGAACTTGCTATGTATTCCAGATTGGCCTTGAAGTTGTGGTGATCTTTCTGCCTCAGTCTCCTACATAGGACTACAGGTATGTGTCACAATGCTCAGTTTGTTCAATCATTTTTATCACGTATTTTGCTATCGTAAATATTATGCCAGGAACAGTGGTACACATCTGTAATCTCAGCACTCAGAAGACTGAGGCTGGAGGATCACTGTGAGTTTGAGGTTACATAGTAAATCCAAGGCCAGCCTGAACTACATGGTGAGACCTTGTTTCTATATATATGTGTGTGTGTGTACATATGTGTATATGTATATATGGTTGCAATGAATGTTCTTATATTTAATTCCTTGTCCATAATTTATGCTATTTCTTAAAATGGGCATAAAATGACTGGATCAAAATATATGAATATTTTTGTGGCCCTTGTACACTTGCTAAATTGCTGTCCAGAAAGACAATCCACACATTATTCTCTCAGCATAAGGTAAAAATGTACTTGTTTACCAAATCCTCCCTATCATTAAAAAATCCCCATTAATCTGACAGACAAAAAATAAATTGTTAGTGTTATTTTACATTATACTTCTTTGATTACTAGTGAGTTGAAAGACTGTTTCAGAAGCCAGGTTAGCAGCTATTGCTTCCAGCAAGAATAGGTTCTAAACTATTAATCTGTGTGAGCTTTCTGCATATAATTTCCTTGAAGACCAAAGCCCCTGCTGCAGAACAGACAGCCACGATAGATTACGCAGCCCGGTCTCCACCATATGTTTGGTGTTTATTATTAAGCCCAACTACTGAGCAAAGAAAGACATAATGAGGCTTTTTGGGAATTATTTTAAGCCTTCAGCCTTAAAAGGCCTAAAGTTGATTTATTTCCCGGAATCTATTTGCATGTGATGCCTTTTCAAGTCTAGTCAGCCTGCACGGCCGGGCACAAGCTCAGCCTTCTTGGACGGAGCCTCTGAGTTCTAGGAGACCAACAGAAACGATGGCCTTAGCACCTTTGCATGTTGCCAAGGCACCAGCTGAAGACAGAAGATTGGGTGGCCCGGAAGGACAGGACCATGGGGCACACAGAGGCGGCACCACTGAACTGACCGCGGATGGTCAGCGGCTGGAGCTGGGGGCTGGGCTGAGGCAGCAGGGAGCTCCTCGGAGCGGGAGGAGGCCCGAATTAGGGGAGCGCTCCTGAAGACAGATGCAGCTCATCAGAAAAGCTGGTCCTGCCGGGGACTGTCTTCCAAAACAGGGCAAGCCCTCGGATTCTCACGCCACCCTGCTCTGTGCTGTGCTTCCAAAGCCTCTTCCTCGCAGTGGTGCAAGCTGCTTCCTACCTGGAGCTCTGGGCGCGGGTTTAGTTCTCAGGCTCGCCCTCCAGCCGGATCGGTGACCAATGACTCTGCTCCTCTTGCTGCTGCTCCTCGATGCACATTTGGAGTCCCAGGTCTGGGGCCGTCGCGATCCGCACTCTACACATAATGACACAGCTCTGGAATGTCAGATGATAAACGCGGGGCAGGGGTTCCACAGGCCGGTGACCCGCACAGACACTCAGCGTGCCACCTGGGAACAGAGGCCACCACAGAGCTCCCTGATTTTTCTTCTCCTGCCCAAGTCAGGGCCAGGAGTAATGGAAACCAGGAGGTTTTGTTGTGTAGACAGCAGTGCTCACTAGCCCAGCAGACTGCAGGGGGCGAGATCACGGAGCCAGCGTGGAGGAGGAGCCCAGGCGCTCGCTCAGCAGGCGAATTCTCAGCCTGGGTGCGTGCGGATGGTAACGGAGTGGCCTGGCGAGGAGTGCATGCTGGCTCCCAAGCATAGCGAGTCGCAGCGCGCTTACCCTGTGCTGGGCAGAGGAGCCCCGGGCCTTGCCTCACGCGCTCTTCAGGAGGCCGCCATGAGCTCCATGTTTTTCCGTGGTTAGAAATGCGGGCTCCAGCCCATGCTCTGAGGCCGTGCCCAGGGCTGCTGCTTGTTCACGGGGAGCCCACGTCCGCCGATAGGGCTCCCTCTTGGGCTCTGCGCTACAATCTGAGTGCTGCTGAGTCCATGTATACGTATCTCCTCTAATCTGGGGAAAATTTTGTTTCGAATTGGAGTAAAGAAAAACATACAGACAAAGACAAACAAGTGGCTGACTTGAGTCTTTTCGATTTGCGTATCTCCTGAGCCCCCACTTCTGAGCTCAGATCCATCTCTCCCCTTTCTCTCTTTCTGAGAGCCAAAGAATAGCTTGGTACACTGAAGTTATTTGCGTGGGACTTTCTGGCACTTAAACTAAAAGAGCAGCTTGATTTTATTTGTGACACTACGTTTCTTTATTGGTTTGGATCTCTGAGAGTTACCTACCTATAATTTCTAAATTAGTAGCAAATTTTGTAAGTTCCAAAAGAAAATCTAGGGATACATTTAAATTCAGTATGCATTTAGGGGGAATATTACACTAATGCCATGCGATATTCAAAAATAAATTTCATTACTAGGCTTAAATGTAAAACAATAGAGAAAAAATATAAGAAGGTTTAGAACATAATCTTATGTTAAGAATGTCCTTCAGAAGAAAATCTAAAAGCTAGAAACCATAAAGAAAAATACTGACAGATTTGGCTAGGGAAGGATTTAAAACTACTAGAATTTACAAACTGTTATTAATAAATTTAAAAGGAGAGTGACAGAATAAAAGAGTATTGCAATGCATAATTTATAATGGGTTGATGTCTGCACTAGGTAGAAAGTTCCTGCAAAGCAATAAGCAAACCTACGCCACGGGAAAACAGAAACAATGGATAAATAAGCGATGCCCGGAAGAACAAAGAGAAAGGGGCGACTGCAGGGAATCGGTGCGGAACCACGGCGGGAGGCCCGGTGGCACGGAAAGGTCACCGTGAACCGCGGCCTCCTTCGCGAGACTCGGCCTCCTCCTGTGCTGGCGGAAGCAGCAGCGGGTTTCTGTCTCAGCTCCCGGGACTCAGGACAGGCCTCCTCCGTGTCACCAGCCTGCCGGGCCTGCGTCTCTTGTGACCTTGGTCACCACGGTTAATGTTCGCTGTAGCTCCGCTTCCCCCCGCTCGCCCAGGGCCGCCGGGTCCCTCACTCATCTTCACAGCTAAGATCTCAGTTGCTGCCCCTGACCCAAAAAACTTCCGGCACATGTTTGGTGAGTGAATAACCGGTGAATGTTGGGTCTTCGCAGATGTTTTAGAGTCAGTTCTCAGATTCTATGGCAAAGTGTCTAAGTTCTGATCTCGTTTCGAATGTAGGTAGTTTCATATATTATCTAACTCATATGAGAGATTGGAAAGCTACACATAAAGTTCTATATTTAATCAGTTGTACCAACTTTTTGTATCACTGCTGTGTGATTGCCAAGTGGATCAGTATTGCTGATTGTGTGACAAAATAAAGATGCTTCCTGATGTCCCAGCCCACGAGTGGTTTGCCGATGGGTGGAGAAAGGACCAGCCTTCCTGGCTGGTGGTGAAACTTGTGTCCTCACTGTTTCATAAGGTCTGGAAGCCCCAGCACAAAAGCTCACCGAGAGGCCATCAGTGGTTCCAAAGTAGCCCAGCACCACCAAACCCTCAATTCCCAGAGAATCCTCCAGGAAAACCCACTGGTGAGTAAAAGCCAAACCCACCCAAGGAGTCAGACTAGGAGGCCAAGTGTGGCAAAGTCTTAACCAAATTGTTCACTTACACTTTCCTTTTCAGACATGCATAAGGATGCAATACGATGAAAACCATGTTCCCCTCTAAAAAGATTTTCCTGATAAATGTAAAATAAAAATTCTAAGTAAGGAGAACGCAAAGTGTGACATTGGAGTTCACTTGTAGTAAATTTTCTGTTTCCGTTTGCAGTGGTGAATTAATGGTGCCATGTCTTTCAGTCCCCGACAGATCAGGTTTGATGGAAGAAGGTAAGAATAACCCCTCACACACACACAGGCCTTCGCTTGTGCAAGGCGCTCTACACAGCGCTCCGCACACATTCTCGCTCAGTGATCGTAGCAGACAGTGTGCAGTTATCTTTGTCTTACAGCGAGGAAACTGAGGTGCCCCTTAGTTACTGATGGACCAGAAACCCAGAATGAATCAGAGCCTGCAGGGCTCACGACTGTGGAGGGAGCAGTTCCTTGGGACACACATCCCAGTGAACACGTGCAATGCACGTCAGTGTGCATCCCGCTGAACTATGTCAAAGGCAAATAAGTGTGAGCCTGTGTCCAGGTTTATGGACAATAAATACGAATGTCTCTTACACCAATGACCGTCAAGTGTGGTAGATGTGTGGTATACACGCAGGTGTGTCTGTGGCAGGGCATACCTCCTGACCAGTGATGCCTCGACAAAGCATCCTCAGGTGTGACAGGTTCAGTCCAGCCTCGCCCCGTGTCACTCTTCCCACCTCTCTCCACCGCGGAGTGCTGAAGTCACCCTCTTCCATTTCAGTAGCGACTCAACAGTGTCTTAAAACCTGTCCTTCAGCACCAGCTCACAGAATCCATGTAGCAGTAAAAAAGTCAACTTAGAACAGCCTCCTACTGTGAGTACAAAGTCAAGTTCAAAACCATGGCGAGTGAGAACCCAGAATCAGTCAGCGGCTGCAGCCGGGAGCGGATTAAGTCTCCCCAGTTCTCCTTCTCCCCGCCTCCCAGCACACACTGTAAGCCCCAAAATGAACTTGGCCTTATTAGAAAATCATTTGAAAAACCTCTTTGTCAGCTACAGACTCTCTTCCAGGACGGCGAACGTGGACAGAGAAGGAAGCCTGGAGACTTCTCAGAGCTGGCAGAGGGGGCCATTGGCTCCAGCCCTGGCGCTTCTCTGTCCTGCAATGGCGCCCACTGAATGGTGATGGACTCGGGGAGCCGGTGTCCTCGGGAAGGAAGTCGCCTGTCTGTCCTGCTTCAGAAAAACACTGCTTCCTAGCTGCCCGCTTCCCGCTCCCTCTGCGTCTCCTGCCGGTGCTGACCCCTTTCTTCAAGGTGTGGAGCTTGTGCTCTTCCCTTTCCCGGACGTCCTCAAACTGCCGGTGCAGGGAGAGGGGAGCTGGCAGCCAGGGGCAGGGTTTAGTGCTTCCCACTTCAAACTCTGCCGATGCCTAACCATCTGCGTCACCTGCAGGGAGAGGTTTATTGTCACTGCTGGAATGGCCAGGGGAAACGGTGGGCTTTGCATTCGTGGCCAGGAGGGACACTGCTCCTGGAGGTTTGACCTTCACACCAGAGGTGGGTTTTCTGTTTCCTGCTCTGTCTCTGTCTCTGTCTCTGTCTCTGTCTCTGTCTCTATCTCTGTCTCTGTCTCTGTCTCTCTGTCCCTCTCTGAACAATGCACCAGCAGCTAGGGTACTCTGTTCTCTTCCTCCTGTCAGGAAGGAATGTTTCTCATCTCTTCTTTGTAAACACAAATCTGTTCTGCTTACACAGGTGTCAAACAGCCCGAGAATTTAACCTATAACAGGTTTAGGTCTAATCCTATTAGACAGTCTTCCGTGTCCTGTGAAATTCCCTCTCGCTCAGGAACAGCCCATAGAGAAGGCCAGCAGTCTCACCTGAAGGACTTGTGCTCCTGGCTACAGCTGGCTGCAGGACTGTTTTGCTCTGCTCTGCTTTGCTTTGTTTTGTTTCATTTCGTTTTGTAGTCTTGTAGTCTTGTCGTATTGTTTCTGCGAGCCCTGGCCAGGGCCCTTCTCATCTGTATTGGACTACAAAGGCCGTCTCCCTGCTGCTTTCTACATGGAAAGTACTGTGCACCAGGACCTCATCCTCTGGCAGTGACTGAGTCCCCCTCCTAGGACAGGGGCTGGCACAGCGTGGCACCCCACACATGTGTGCTGAATGAACAGTGAATGAACAGCGGTTCTTGGGGAGCCTGGGACGCTGACTCTAACGTGGGAAATGGTCACTTGCTCCCCTTGTTCTGCTCATGGGTGCACAGGACAGACTCATACAATGTCTTCAGTCCATCAGAGCATGAAAATCACATTTCACCGTCTGCACGCAGAGGCCATGGCTGCGGAATCACTGCATCCAGATTTGACAAAGTTAAATTGCACATAAAGGCTAATAATCCATTCATAAAATCAGCTTCATGATTCCAAGTGGGCCGAAGGATCTTCGTGTTGTCACGCTGTTCTGCTGTTCTGTTCAGCCACAGAGGATGCGAGCCATCCTTCGGCCTTTGCAGTCGAGGATCACTGTGGAGCCTGCTGCCTCCTCGTTAGGTTCAGTGTGCGCCTTTCTCCCCATGACCCTGAAGCTAAGCCACCGGAAGTGAGTAGCGGGGCTTCCCACTGACGGGGCTTTGGGCGCAGGAGGTAAACTGAGAGCTGAGCGAGATGTGCTCAACTAGTTCGACTTTTTATTAGTCTTCGCTCGCTTTAATTTTCCTCTTTCATTTGTTTCCCTTTTCATCTCCTCAGCTCTTCTATCTTTGAACCTTTGTCAAGTTCTTTGTCGTGTTTATTTTTTCTACACACAAAGACCTTAAAAATTATTTCCTTTCCTGAATACCATGTTTAAAGAGATTGTTTCTACTCAGTTTCACTGAAATAAACACTGGTTACTTCCTTCTGCACTTTTGAAAGATCACCAAGCCACATCCTGGCCATCAGAGCTCCCGACTGCCGTGGCACGGTCACTGCTATGTTGGCAAAATGCCACCCGAGTACGGCCCTCGAAGGAGGGCCTTTCAGGGCACCAAGGCTGCACAGATCCAGGTGACCTTCCTGGCGAGTATCCCGCAGTGGGCTACGGGCTCTTTCTAGCTGGATTTACCTTTGCCCCACACAGAAGGAGCAAGAACAGAGGCTGCGGCTGACAAATCACAATCGTTCTGATGGTTCTGATCATAATGAAACAGGTTTGTTACTGTGCGGAGCCCGTTTAGCAGAATGAGTTCATAGTATTGCAAAGCCGATGTTGCCTCGTGACTGTATCCTCTGGTGCAGAGGGCTGTGGCTTCTCCCTCGAGGGTCCCGAAGCAACAGCCAACCGCCCCCGCCTTGTATTAGGACCTGTTCTTCAGAGGTGCTGTTGAGGACTTCTGTAAGCTTGCAGATGGTAAATTAAGAAAAGACCCAAGGATTATGAATTGTCTTTCGTTTGTATTGTCTTTATTAAGTTGATATATTCAAATATTTACAGTCATCATATGATCATTGGAGAACTTTCCCGAATTCAGTTGCAGGCTAGAGAGGACTTTTGGGAATTAAGAACTTGATCGTTCACATTTTGCTGGTTACCCCATTGAGACTAAGTGATCTTACAAACGCTTTTCATTTTCCACTAAATCGAGCATAGTAATAGGTGACACATTCTCACCTCTCTTGCACAAATGTGAGGGGAAACTCCAAATATAATTCCAGGAATTAATAAATCTGCTTTTCCAGATTCCTTGAGTTGAAGGATACTGACAGATGAGGCGGTGAACAGCAGCCAGCAGATTCTCTGGGTACGGCCCATTCTTTGAATTTATGAATTGTGAGGAGGAAGCTCCAATTATTCACAGTGGGGACCCATACTAAGAAAACTTTGGAATTTGGTTATTTTAGCCAACCAGATACTCTTTGTTCCAAACTTCCCATCCAAGCAAGAACTTAGCTTCTTTCAGAATGAAGATGTCCATGTGACCTCAACCTTGTCTTTGTAATTAGCATCTATGTTCTCCCAAAGAAAAGACTCAAAGAGATGCTCTGTCCCTGCCCATGCAGAACAACCCTTTGGTCATGCTCTCAGGCCCAGCTGTCACAGGAGGCTGGTTCTGTCTCGGTGAACCCTGTGAGTTCATGCTCTGGTCCATGCATCAATCCTTGGTTGTGATTTTGTGGCCAGAATGGCAGAGCTGGGGTAATGTTGATTGAGATGTCAACTTGGCTGGATTCAGAAACACCCAGATGATTAGTAAAACACATTTATGGGTGTGTGCAGATGTGACCTTGGGTACTGGTCCTGGCCCCTTCTCTCGTGTCACTCCCCTACTTTGCTTCCTGACCACCTTGCACTGAGCAGCAAAAGCGATGCTCCATTCCACCCTTCAGTGTGGTGCTCCTGCCTTAGAGCAGCTGACCATGGACTGTATCCCCTGGAACCATGAGTCACGTTCAGTCTGTCCTTCTTTACATTGTGGGTGTTGGGCACTGTGTCCCAGCAGCAGAACAGATGACTTGTACAGCTGGTTTCACTTAACTTAGGAGACACTAGATATGGAAGTTGAATGTAGGAACATCCCCTTAAATGCCCTTTTCTGGGCAGTGCTGAGGATGGTACACAGGGCCTTCACATTGAGCTACATCTGCTGTCCCTTTTAAACTTTTTAAAAATTTGAAACAGGGTCTTCCAAAATTCCTAAGTTGCCCAGGCTGAGGTAAAACTCAGATCCTCCTGTCTCAGCCTCCTAGCATGTCCTAGCTTGTGTGACATCAACATGCACAGCTAAGAAAATGCTCTTGATTCTATATTTTATCCCCCAGCAAGAAACAGCAACATTAGATGATCACTTAGAAACTTCACGTCTTTTTCAATGAATGTGTGGGCTGAAGTGAGGCTGGATGATGTCCCTAAGTTACCTAGAGGAATTGGGCAAAACTGTTGGTACTTAATCTTCAAAATATAGATAATTATAGCTTAATAGACTGCCTCAGAAGGACAAAAGCCTTGGGATTTTATTTTCAAAATGATTAACCATAGACTTACCTGTCATGTTTGAATTATAAATTCAGATTAAAAGGAAGCTCAGCAGATCTTGGCAATGGCCAGAACTGCGATAGACACGTGCCCCCTTCCCATGTTCCTCAGTTTCCCTATCTGCTTCGTGGGCTCGATGCTGACAGCCACAACCAGGGCTGCTGTCGTGAGGGTGGCAGGGGTGGCAAGTGGGTGGCTCGGCCCACCTGGCTGGGCACTGGTCCACGCTGGGCACAGTTACATTGGTGCTGATCACGGCACATGGGAAACAAACACCGCACACAGCCCGGAGCGGGAGGGACTGTGCCAGGCAGAGCCTGGAGGTCCTGCCGGCCCTGCTCCAGCATGGGGACCTGGGCGGGTGGCACTTGGGCTCCTTCCATGCACGTGCGTGTACATGAGGCTCTCCCTAGAATGCTGACTTCCAGAGAAAGGAGGACGGAAATCGGAGTTTAAAATGGAGACGCATGAGTGTACGCAGACAGCGTTTCTGCTAGGGACACAGTCGGCATCCACAGGAAGGCGTGGGCCCAGCCCTGCCTGCTCCTTGATGTCACCACCCGCCTGCGAGCAGCTGTGTCCTCTCTAATCACACCAGCCCCAGAATCCACGTAGCAGTCCACTTCCTGATGGCCACACTGGCCGCGGGCCTTGGCTCCTGGACATGCAGTCCCCTCTCCTCTCCCCTTTATCCCCTCCCCTCCCCTCCCCTCTCCTCTCCTCTCCTCTGTCTGCCAGGAGGCAGGGACAGTTCCCCTCCGGTCACTGGCAGCACACAGGGAAAGGCCCTGCCCGGAGAGCCGGGACTGGCGTCTCCCGAGGAGGGAGGGCGAGGGGAGTCCTTCTTCCTAGTTTGCAATGTTTGCGTGCATTTCTCCAAATTCTAAGATTCCGCCCACACAGAGAGAGTGATGGGACACGGGCCTCGGGTCCTGAGACTGGCAGCACCTCCCCGGTCGTCCCCCCACGACTGTGAAGGGAGCTGGGCCCTTCGAAGGCTGAAAGATGGGCTGCTGCACTTGAATATATGAGACCCACTTTGTTTTGTTTTGTTTTCATACTATTTATTTTTGAGAATTGATACCCTACCTTGTCCCAGGATTTAGGGGGTTTACAAGAATACATAAAAATGGCAAGGGGGCATAAATTAGAAACGTGCGAGCGACACCGGGGAGAACACAGAGGGCGTGCAGAGTGCAGCCTCGCTGGGGCCCGGAAGTTGCGCCCTGCTGATTCAAGGAAAACTGGGCAGACCGCGTGGTGTCAGAGGACAGGCAGGGCGCATCTCCCGTGAAGGCCCCTCACTCACCATTTAATCGAGGGATTCACATTACTCAGGGGCAACTCCATTTCCGCATGCTTTGGTTGTTGTTTAAAGATGGATAGATATAATTGTCCTACACATTTCTTTTTAAATTCAGAGCAGGCACGCTGCACATAAAATATAAAAATAGTCATAGCCGAGAGCCAGTAGGAATCAGCCCATTCCATTCTGCAAAGCAGGGGAGGATGGAATTCTGAGTGGGGACATTGAGGGGGCTGGACACACTGCCCAGAGGACACAGTCACACAGTGACCATGCCTGGAGCAGAACCTTGGGCTCCTGGCTCCCAAAGCGGTGAGCGGGTGGCTCTGATGCTGAAACGAGTCTACGTGGTGCTATAGTTTGACAAAGGCCTGCGCAGGCTGCTGGCGCTGACGTGGGCTCCAATGCTGCACTCACCTGGCGGCTGCGTGGCCAACACTCCAAGTCCTCGGGCAAAGAACAGAAACCACGCTCAGCCCCGGCAGGATCCCAGCAGGCTGGGGCGTCCTCTCTCCCCAGCCACATCCCCTCGCGGTTTCCAGGATCTCAGACGCACCGCCAAGCACTCAATACACACGTATGCTCACAGGCACACTTGCACACATGCATATATACACGCATACCCTAACATGCAAACAGACATGCACTCACACACGCTAACATTCCTACACACATATACATACACGGACACACTGACACACATAAACAGATGGGCATGCACACGTACAAACATTGCTGCACACATTCATAGACGTGCTGGCACACATACGCATACACAGGCACACTAACATACATATATAAGCAGACACACACATACATGAAGATGCCCATGCGCACACACACACACTCCGGGCCTTTGGAGGCTGCAGAGGAGCCCTCACTTCCGGCCCAGCACAGGCCGAGCCCCATTGCAGAGCTCTCCCTTCCTGTGGCGCCCCTCTTGCCTGCAAGCCCAACCTGTCCCTCAGACTCAGTCCAAGTGTCTCTTCTCCCAGCAGCTTTCTCTCAGTTGCCCCAAGATGAGTTCTCCCGGGGCTCGGCATCCTTGGCCTGGCCCCCCAGTCAGTACAGTCCATCAGTGGGAGGCAGGGGGTCACACAGCTCCGTGGGTACCCATGGATGGGTATTTATTTCCTTCAAGTGCTTTCTTGCTGCAGAGCCGCAGGAGGCATCCACCTCATTCCAGGGAGGTCCCAGGAGGCGGCCATCTCGCGGTTTCATTCCAGAACTCCTCAGTGCGGTGGACAGCGTGACAGGGACGGACAGGCTAGATGGCAGACCCCAGTTACGCGGAGCCGCGGGCCTGCGGCCCACTCTACCCCGCGACTCCTCCTAGCTCCTTCCCTGCAATAAAACCGCGTGGCGACCTTTGGGCGCTCAATCAGATTTCCTGCTACAGACTGTGATCAAAATATTTCCGTGCTATTTCTGCCTTCCAAACCGAGCCAAAGTGCTTTCAGAAAATTTACTGAATCCTTGGAAACCTAATGATCCCTTTATAGCCTCAGGTAAGTTACTGCAAAATGTAATTTCTGCTAACCTACCTGAGCCTGCAAACAGAAACATAAATGCGCGGAAGCATTTCCATCTTCCTCTCCAACCCTCCCTCTAGAGCTCGCCCTGCTCTCACAGAGCACGCCGGGGTCCCCAGCATCCTGTGCTGGCCCCGGGCCCTGGGGACACTCACTTTATCCCTCCTGGGCGTCAGTGGAAAAGCTCACGGTTCACCCTCGGCAAGCACGTTCGTCTTAACCAGAATGAAAATGGGCTAGAGGCCGAGCGTTCCGTGGTTAGAAAGGAACAGCTGCCAAGGATGGGATGTCGTGTCTTTAAAACGCCACGTCTACACATCAAATTATACATCTGAGATCAATTATGGTCTTGTTGGACAGTGTGGACAGTGTGGCAGGGAGGGACAGGCTAAATGGCAGACCCCAGCTATGCGGAGCTGCGGGCCTGCGGCCCACTCTACCCCATGACTCCTCCTAGCTCCTTCTCTGCAATAAGCTGCGCGTTCTGTGTTTTCCTACCTAGAATCTCTTTCTCTTTTCTCTGACAAGAGCACCTGATGTCCTTTTGGTGAACAACTTCTTCCCAGCTGTGGGTCCTTACAGAGGATGACGGAAACATCACAGCAAGTATGCAGTTGAGATTCTCTTGTATTTGTGCAGAGCAAGCCGAATGGCAGCTGTGGTCACCTCATCCTTTGAAAACCAGAGGAGCTGGCTGAGAACCTCAGCTGTCCACATCCATGGAGAGTCCGATGCCCACCCAAGAATCTATTATGTCTTCAGGAGCCAAATAGATTCTGTGGGCTGAAGCAACGATGATCCAAAAGCTGGATGTTCGAACCCAGAACCCCATCCTCTTGCGGTTCCAGAGGCGGAAGTCCAGGGCAGGTCCCTTCTCAGGCCCCGGGGCAGACTCCTCCCTGCCTCTCGAGCTTCCAGCAGCCCCTGGGGTCCTCGGCTCATCACAGTGCAGCTCCAGTTTCTGTTCCTTCTTCACTTGGCCTCTTGTTTCTCCTCCTCTTCTTTGAAAGACACAGCACTGGCTTTAGGGTGGTTTTATGATGTCATCTCAATCCTTAACCACAGAGCTAGAGGCCCAACCACCAAATCAGGAAACATCCTGAGGTCCCGGGCAGATGTAAATTTTGGAAAACGTGGATCAACACACTGAAGGAACCGTGGGATCGTGGTTAGTTTGGGCTCTGGGTCTCTGTGGATCTCAAGATCTTCATCTGGAATCTTGTGTCCTATGACCATATTAACTTCTTCATTAAACACCAGCCCAGATGCAAGACCAGTTCCTTTCCTCCACGTGCCCCAAATCCATCTGGCCAAGGTGGGTGTGATGGTTGGAGCCACACCAGGTGTGGTGCACATCCTAGGGTCACACGTCTCAGCGCAGACTACCCAGGACTGGTGATGGTAAGTGTCCCTTAGCAAACCCGACCCTGGGAACCTCTCACTCACAGCTCTCCTGAGAAGCCAGAACCCATCCAAGCCTGTCCTGCTCTCAAGCTGGCTCCTGTGCCTATCAGAGCAGGGCAGGGCAGAAGCACCTCCCTCTAGCAGGAGCTCAAGGGCCATCTGTCAGTGTAACTGCTTCCCCTGCAGCGAGGCGAAGACGAGACAAACAGCACCAGATTTGGAAATTTCTGTACATGGATTGTAAAATCCTCTACTCTGTGAAGTGGTTGAATGTTTTTTACTTCAAATAAGTTTCACTATAATGCACTTGGGAGGTTCATTTAAGTAGTTACTTAGTGAGAGGAAGTGCTGATTAAGACAGACGTGTTTGTTGCTAACTCACTAATAAAAACAAAGCAGAAAATGTTCTGTGTGTGTATGGGATGAACTTACAGAACATAGGTATGCACATGTGCATATATTAGTACTCCCATGTTTACCGGTACGCATGTACATTGTGTGTGCACTCTATATACTGTATGTGAACATACTGTACATGTATGCGTTATGCATGTTAGCATGTACTACCGATGCTAGTATGCGTGACCCTAATTAGTACGTTTGCACAGCATTTTTAATAGTATTACTAAGTCCTTTGCCCAGCGAGCCACACTGAGCAGCTCACTCACCCTCGCCGTCAGGAGGCAGCTGGTGTTCCTCCCTTCGTTCCCGTGGGGTGGAGGCTCAGGGATGCGCCGGAGGTCAGACGGCCAGGAAGTCACAGCACTGCCTCTGGCGTCCCGCTCCTCACCCAGCAGTTCCTGACCGCAGGGTCCCCGTGCTGCATGTGCACAGTGGACATCTCGGGGACGATGCTCTTCCATCAGAACACACTTCCTTGGATTGGTTTACTTTCTACAGCGGACGTGCGCCGCATCTGTCCAGGAAGCCAGTAAGTGTCACACACAGACAGCCACACCAGCTCCATCCCTGCCTGCAAATTCAGGCCCATTAGAGAAAAACTGAACATTAAACTGGAATAATATCATGCTACTGCTTAATAATTTATATAAAGCTTTATAAAATACCAATTATGGTTCAGTAATTTCATTTAATCCTTTCAATAATGCAGAAGGTTAGCGGGACAAATGTGAAGTATTGTTATTAAGTCTTGTGTCCTTATGTCTGTCCCACGAAGGTCGAGGACTAAACCGACTTTGCTCGTGCGAAGGCAGGGGAGCAAGAGCTGCTCCACCCTGGGTCTCTGCCAGCGGAGGGCCCAGCCTGGCCTCGGTCCGCTCCGCAGCCAGCACCATGGAAAGGCACTGCCTGGGGACGTCAAGGGGCTGGGGACCAGGTCAGAGTGCGCGCGGCTGTGGGTAACACCTTGCGGAGCTGAAGCCCGCTTCACCTGCGCAGCTCGGGGGCGCTCAGCCCAGGCCCAGTGCTGGGGGCTGGACTGGTCCTGCGGTGTGCTCCGGAAGGCCTTTGCCCGCCTCCCAGACCCACTGCTCAGCAGCTGCGCCCCGCGCCCCCAGCCCTGCAGCCACCAACTGCTCTCTGTCTGTGGTTTTGCCTCCTCTGGGTGTCTCTGCGGCTCGCGGAGGGCACGGCCACGGGAGTCTGGCTTCTCTCCCGTGGCAGGGCTCGGAGATGCTCCCCTCCCTGGTTCCCGTCCGTCTCCATGGCCTGCGGTGCGTGAGCCTGTGGGAAGGAAGCGCTGGGGGGAGCCAGCCAAAGCCCCCAGGGAGATGCCTGGAGTGGGAGCCCCTTCCCGGCTGTGGGAGGACACGAAGGCAGCGGCCAGGAGGAGGCGGAGGCGACCGTGCAAACCAAATGGCGCAGTGAAACGTCACATTCCACGTACACTGCTGACTCAGACCCAGGAAGAAGCCGTCACACTTCCGGGACTCGGGATCAGCTCTGGGCCGGTGGCAGCTGAGATGCAGAGAACTCTCCAGGAAAATGCACCCAAAAAATTCGCACACCAAGTCATTTTTACCATTAAGTCCCACAAAGTTAGATGAGGGCAGCAGCATGACTTTTGGGGGTTCCAGATCCCTTTAACTTCATGGGCCCCTTCTTTCATTAAAAAAAAAAATTAAACATATTTTACAACTGTGTCGATAGACAGCTGACTGTAATGCAGGCTGGATGCACTATTATGTATCTGTTTTATCGTATTCAGTTATTTCTGATTTCACAGGAATGAAGTAAGACCATCTTCCTGGTGGGCCAGAAACCGGTGTCTCCCACCCCTCACAGACACCTCGGCTTGAATCTGCCACCAACACTCAGCCCAGAGGGTGAGCACGGAGGGGCCAGCCCAGGGGCCCAGGAGGCAGTGCGTGATAGGACCTGACATGTGGTCACACGGAGGAGCTGAGTCAACCGAGGCAGAAGGGCGTGTGGCGGTAGCACACTAGGGAGGAGCCACTGTAGTGCCCCGGTCAAAGGGACTCTGACGAGAGGGAACGTGGATCAGAGGAGCAGATTTCACAAAGGGCGTGAGGAGAAGCCACCGTTGATGTCATATTGGCATCATACTCCACCATTCTTAAAGGTTTTATGTCACATTAGTATGATTTCCTTGTGTGTTGGCCTTCAATATTTCATTCAAAATGTCCTCTTTTTTTCTCCTTCCTACAAAAAGACAGAGGCAGACCTGGAAGTGTAATTAAAATGTGACTTTGAGTGAGCTACGTGACCATGTTTCTCAGCAAATTGCCCGAACACTTTGCATTGTAAAATATGGAAGTATCTTTTCAAGAGAGATTGGCTCACACTCATCTTCTGGTCCTTTACATTGTGACAGGTTAGTCAAAATGTCCTTGCCACCCGCCACATTCAGGACAATTAGTTCCCTAGTAACAGATACTGAAGAGGTGACCCATTTGAGCAGAAATTGAAATCAGCAGTTCAATACTATTTTTGGTTGGCTTCGAAGTCATGTGCTTCTTCCTCTAAAACTGGCCCCAATCACAGTGGTAGTTGATAGTACTTTGAAATAACCTTCCAGATATTTTTAGTGTTTTCTCTGCAAAAAATACCAATGTTCCAAGAAAAGGAAGCCAAGAGTAGAAAACCCAGACCCGGGAGACTTTCCGAGATACTGAAGTCAGGCAGTGACTTAAGCGTCTAATTCCCCAGACCTCGTGCTAGGAAACCCATTCCCAGTGAAGACAGCGCCACCACTAGGGAGCTGAGCAGTCAGGAGGGGACGGAAGTCGAGGACGGAGTGGGAGCTGGCGGGGCGTGCCCCAGAGTTCCTGCTCCAGGAAGGTCAATGGTGACGGAGGAGGAGGAGCGTGGGGGAGACAGGGTTTGAGGATGCAGTTGCTACTCACTGAGGCCTTTGTGCTCTTGAGTACCTGTTTTCTCTAATTACAACAATTTCAACCCCCCCACCCCCACCCCTGCCGATCTGGAATTTGTTTGACTTCCTTACTACTGCTGTGAAGTCCTCCTTGGCCATTCCCCTTCCCCTGACCTCTTCTCCTCCTTGCCATCCAGAATATCAGTCGATTTCTCTCTACTGGGACACAAAACCCAAGCCTACAATTTAAAGGAGCAGTTTTACTTTCCCCTTTGTTTCAGGGGATGCAGTCCATGGTCACTGACTCCGTGGTGGAAGGGTGCGGTGGACGAAAGCTGCGCGTTCATGCTGGATGGGAAGAAGAGCCGGAGCGCAGCACAAGACAGGAGGGGCAGGTACCAGGGCTAGCACCCAAGGTGGGACTCCCAGGACCCGTCAGGCACACTCAGAATGTGCTTTGGTAATCTGCAAGGAGTTTCTTAATCTATCCACGCCAGTGTTCCATGATTCATGATTACACCCAGCCCCCCCCCACCGCCTGGCTTCACCACCTTGTGTGCATCCTAGTCCCTGGCCTGTAATCATGGGGGTGGAAAGAGAGGAGACCAGAAAGCGTTTCAGTGGGGCCTCTAACGCTGGCTATTCCGCTGCTCTAAGCATCTCTTGCCTCTGCTGGACAGTGAGGGAGAATCACCACCTTGAAGACTTGAAGGATTCAGAAGCGGCAACTGAAGTGCTTCCCACGGGCCTCGCTGCATGGCAGGTGCTCAGTGAGGGCAGCTTTGGGCCTCACGTCCACGACGCTCAAGCGAGGCAGATCTGGTCCCTGGGTGTCCATCCTTTGTGACCCTGCACTAACTTATTTATTCAATGAGCAGAAGCTTCTTGCCAGAGCACTTTGCATTTCAGTAACCAGATCAACTCTTGATCGTGGGAGGATCCTGCGGCTCATTCTGGCTTTGGTCTCAGGGCTCTAAGGTCCCAGGTGCAGAGTGGAAGCTGACGAGGACAGCAGCACGAGAGCCACAGGGGACACGCCACGCCACTTATGAGCGCATGAACGACCGAGGGGGGCTCCTCTTCAGGGAAGAGCAGCTTCCTTTTCTTTAGTTCCCCTTGGGTTACTGACGGATCCCTGTCCTCTCAAAATTAACATTTGCATGTTCTTAAATGCCAACTGATGCACCTTGACTCATTTCTTTACTTTTGTCAATTTAGTAGGGGGAAGAGGCGGTAAAATGTGAAGGAAGATCACTGGGGAAATCCAGACTCCAGAAACCTCCCTGCAAAGCCCCTGCCTGCACTCAGGCAGGCGCCACGGCAGACACAAGAGCCGGCTCTGTGTTCTTGCTCCACAAGGCGCCTGATTCATGAGAGCCCTACAGGAATTTAATTAGTGAAGGAATGCGCAAGGCTTAAGAGCTTCAGATGTCATTAACCACCGGGGAGGGGAGAGGGAGAGGAAAGCGAACAGATGTTGGATTCAGCCGTGCGTTCCTGCAGAGCAGGTCGTTGCTGCGCTGCTTTTTCTGTTTGGGTAGCTCTTAGGTAAATCTTGTTAATGATACTTCATTCTTTCTGGAGCCTGGTTTAACATGGATCTGATTTAAAGGGGAGAGAAATGCACATTTCGCCTCTTGCAGGGAAACAGGCCAATTTTTAAAAAATCTGATTATTTCCTGGTTGCTTTTCCAAAGTCATTGTCTCAACCAGAGTGACCCTCGACCATGAGCTGATGGAACAGCAGTCTTCAGTTCCAGAGAGTTAAACAGTGGTGGTCAGTCCTTGAGGGAGCTGCAGGTTTTGGGTTGATTCCCTTAAAGTTTAATAGTGCTTTTCTCCTTTTGAGTCAGGCTTCCAGTGTAGGGAAGAGTTCCTGGTGCTGTCAGCCAAGCGCCAGCGCCGGGCAGCTTCTGGTCCCGGGTTGGCCTCAGAGGCCGAAGGCTGCCAGAAGAGACCTGAGCAGACGACGGTCAGCTGAAGCGGCCTCGGCATTTACTGCTCTTCTACCGAAACCAAAGACACATTTTCACAGACCGGGGTGAGTGTCCCGACTCAGTGTTGTCCGAGAAACAAGAGTTACGAGCGTCTCCAGGCCTGGTTCCCCTCCCGCCCGCTCTGCGCACAGCCCGCTGGGCGGCGCTGACATCTGAGGCCCCCGGATTCCGCGTGATAGAAAAGGAAGGGAAGCTGCGCGCTCACGCCGCCTGCTCCCCACCCACGGGCAGGCTCCGGCCTGCTTTGAGTATCCCAGAGAGCCTGGCTGCTCTGCAGAAGTGGTGGGGTAAGGACGCTCACTGCTGACTGCTGCCGGCCCTCAATCACTCTCTTTGTAACGCCAAGCACTCGGGGATGAGGAGGGAGATCAGCAAAGCAGGCTTCCTCTCGGGCCCTGATTGCTGGACCTCTGCACTCCAGACTCTAGAAACTCGCGCCGCGCTCTCCGCCACTGTTGGCGGGCTGCCTTAGGCCCCTTTCCACTTTTAACCCTTCCAGTACACCGCAGTGAAGCGACACCTAGGGGAACCTATCCCGAGAAGGGAAACGTCTCCTAATAGTTGAGAAAAGTGTGACACCAAGTGTTTTGGGCAGCTAGTTATGTATTTCCTACAGCCGTTTCCTATCAACTTTTTTAAAAAGTTACCTTGCGTAGTTTTCATTTACTCTTTCAACCACCAACTATTTGTTGAATGCCTCCTCTGTAAAATACAGCCCCTATATGCACAGTTAAGCTGTCAAGTAGGAGAGAGAGAGAGAGAGAGAGAGAGAGAGAGAGAGAGCGCTGAAGCAGCCCGCACAGAGGAAGCGGCCAGCGCTTGTCAGGATCAGGGTCTCTATGGACGGTTGTGCTGGTTGCCTGGGTGAAGAGGGTGCACATCTTTGCGTCAGCCGGAAATGTTTCCAAGTGGAACAAGGGAGTCTTTCCCTAAATGTCAGGAAAGCACTTTCCACCTTAGCGGTGACCCATCAGGATACCTGCACCCTTTACTATGATTTTTAGGTAGCCCTGTTCCATGTTTCTGCACGGAAGTTCTTAAGTCATCAGGGTGTGGCAAGGTGCTCACTCAGTTAGCATCCCGGAGACAGAAGACTGCAGCTGTCACAGAGCCTGCGGCCGGGCCCACAGGACAGTCAGGTGCGCGCTCGCACCGTGCTTCGTGCTACGTATGGACGAGATGACGCCTCTGCCCCATGACAGAGGTCGCAGGGCAGTCGGCCGAGTCATTCGGAAAGCGCACAAAGCCACAGCAATTTCAGACACATTACACCTTAAGTCCATAGCAGCAGATTTAAGAAGACTTATTTATTGTTTTTATTTTATTTTATTTATTTATTTTGGTATCAGGGATTGAACTCACAACCTCGCACTTGCCAGGCAGGCACTTATGCCGCTGAGCTATATCCCAGGCCCTTAAGAAGACTTTCAAAAGGGTGCAGTCTTCTAAGAATGATCTGTAGAGAATCCTCCCTCGGGAAGCAGCTTATACCAATATTTCCTGAACAACTGAAGAGCCAGGGTAAGGGTACCTTCCTGAAGAAAATGTTAAATATAAATTGGGGCTTTTGCTTGTTTTTTAGCCAGTTTTTAAAACGCGGGCCAGGTGCAGTGGCACGTGCCTGTGGGCCCTGCTACTTAGGAGGCTGAGACAGGAGGCTTTCTTGGCCCACGAGTTTGAAACCTTCTTGAGCAACACAGTGTGACCCCATTTCAAAACAAAACAAAGTATGTAGCCTCAGTTTTTCCATTTTTTAAGAATCCCTCTCCTTTTTGAAGGCATTACTGTTTGCTAGCTGTGTCTATCTCTAGCACGAAGCTTTACACATTGCAAGGAGTGACCGTACACAGCATGTAACCCAGAGGGGTGCAGCCGGTGTGACCGCCGTCTGTCTCTCTGGCTGAGGAGCCTCAGTGAACTCTGGAATCTCACCTGGAAGGCAAGGCCTACGCCTGCAGTCATGCAAAGGAATACCCAGCGATCAGACCTGGACACCACACCCGCAAGCGGCGTAGCGTCCCATGCACAGGGGACTCAAGGCAGGTGTCCCCAGCTGGCCCTCATCACCAGGAGCAGGGCGGACTACTGGGAAGGTGGCCTGCTGCCCGGGCGGGGACCAGCACGGGGGAGCCCCGCCCCGCTGCCTGGGTTCTCCCGGAGATCTCTTCATGTGGCACGTGCACTCCCCAAGCTCTACTGAGTGCATGAGTCATTGCTCCCTGATGTGACTTAGTAGAAAAAGCCAAAATCCACAAGCCTTTGAGGAAATCAGCCTCTGTTGAACTGGAGGGCATTCCTTGGCAGTCTCCAGACCCCTGCGATGTTTGACACCACTGCCACTGAGTAGAGGACCCGGTTTCCTCAGAGCCCTTGGTCTCCATCTTGGGGACCACGGAGCATCACCTCTCTGCTTCAGAGATGGACCCAGCCTCCCTTGGAGCTGTCGGCACTGCCTGCCTGCCCAGTGTCGCCCTCTGACCCAGACCCCAAGCCCCAGAGGGCCCTGTGCTTTGCCAACTCTGCCAGAGAGGGGACGGCTGCGCGGGTCAGGCGTCACGCGGGCGGGCCCCTGTGGCTCCGCCTCCGCCTCGCCCCATCCCGACTTTCTCTGTCCCTCTCCGTTCCCGCTCCTCTGCTTCACCCTGGCGCGTAATCTGCAGCCACACAGAGGGCTCCGTGACTCCTGTGCACGGCAGGGGCTGGCGAGTCGGCACCGAGCTGGGGAGGGCCCACTGTCCACCACTGGGCCCGCTGGTTCTCTCCACTTGTGTGAGGACTGTGGAGCCGCCCCAGCCCAGCACCCAAGTGGGGAAGGTGGCTCGGCTCCCTCTGCCCTGCCCGGCCCTCAGCTACCCAAGCCTCTCCACGGGCTCTGTGCCGCTGCCCAAGGGTGCTGCTCCTGTGGCCTGAGAGCTCGCACAGGGGTGCCCCTCAGGCCCTCGTGTCCGTGTGCAGGATGGTTCCACGCATCTCAGGCCCAGGCTTAGTGAGGGAGGGACCTTCCTGCAGGAACGGGGCCCTTGCCTCTGCCCGTCCTGTGACATAGACAGCGCTATATGAATACAGACGCCTCTCCTGGAAATGCACTGACCGCAGTGAGAGGGGAACGTGTATGCTCTCCACCCGTGCTGCAGAGAAAACCTTCACAGGGGTTGCTACTCACAGTTTTCCACACACACGGGTAAGACTTGGGATCTGGTCACTGGTGACAGTGCACAGGACCGACCTTTGAGAGCGACCCAGGCGCGGCATTCACAGGGTAAAGGACAAGGCCTCCCAGCGCAGCACAGCCAGCGTGAAATGCTCGGTGTTCCAGGACTGCAGAGGCCAGGAGATGGACACTGTTTAATAAAACAGGTCCTGAAGGACCATAGCATTGTGGGAAATAAAAGCATTGCTGCCTTTCACTCGTGGAGAGAGATGGAGAGCCCTACGTCTTTGACAACAGAGGACGGGAGGAAGCAGAGTCTGGACAACGCGTGGACACTGGCTGGACTGGAAAGGGACGGACAAGAACCTTTTCTCCATCCACGAGTCACGGTCCTGGTCACTAAGCTACTGTCCCATGGGTCATGGATTTAGAACGTACTTTCACAATCAAGTTGTTTAAGCAGACAAGTGTCCTGTGCCGTTGAAATGTCTGCCATGAAGAAGTAACTGCTTGAGGTAAAGCTGACCCAAAGGTAAGATCCAGAATGTCCCCCCAAAATCTCATGCCAGAGGTGGGACTTTTGGAAGGTGACCAAGGGGCATTGTGCTCCACAGTGAACTCATCTGTCAATGCGTTATCATGAGTTCACAGTTGCAAATGCTGTTAAGTAGGGGGCTAGGTAGAGGAGGTAGTACCGGGACTGTGCCCTTGCGGGGTGCACATCTCTCTCTGACTCCAGCTCTCTTGCTTTCTGGCTGCCATGCAGTGAGCAGCTTTCCTCTGCTGGTCCCATCTGCCATACTGTCCCTGCCTCAGCACCAGCTCACCACAGACTGAACCCTCTGAATCCATGAATCCATAAATCCCTCTTCCTTAAATTGTGGGTGTTGGGTATTTTGTCCCAGCGATGGACAGAAAAGTGACTAAGACACACATGTAGTCTTGAGTCACCCCTACCTCTGTTCATGTGGCTGGGGCATGCTTTTCACTTTACTGCCTCTCTCTCCTTGGGCCCCCTGAAGATGGGTGCAGGCACCATTTAAAGGAAGTAGATTCTTGGTTCATTGTTCCTGCCCCCAGAAAATGGACCTGCTCTTCTTCTAGGGTTTGTCTGGTAAACGCTTGCATCTCCTATGGACCTGGCTGCATCTTAGTGAGATTTTAATTATTTAATGATTCATTTGACAAAAGTCTTGATTCAGCCCTTGCTGGGTACGGGGAGATGAGGCCAGAATGGGGCTCACGAAGTTGAACAAGACCTGGTCCACCTGCCTAGGGGCGAGGAAGGCAGGGAGTGAGGTCAGTGCAGGATGGGCAGGCTCTGGGCCAGTGGAGGGAGGGCATCGGGCTCAGCACAGAGACCTGGGGCGGCGTCGCCAAAGTCCCCTCCAGAGACAGCAGGAGTCACCTGAGGAGGGCACGAGAAGGTGGGAACTGCAGTCCAGCCACTGAGCAAAGGGACCAGGCAGGCTGTCGGGAAGCTCAGTACCAGTGGGGAAAACTATGAAGCAGGTTCTGGGGGGCGGGGCCAGGGACAGCACTGCCTTGGATGGAGCCGCAGAGGAGGAGAGGACCGAGAGCAGAGAGGGCTCAGCGCGGCGTGGTGAGGAATCCGACAGACAGCAGCGGCGCTGCTAGACGACAGGACGTGGCCTGACTCTGCTTCAGCAATGTAATGCAAAAGTGGCACGGATTATGCGGGAGAGGCCGGGGGCAGGAGCAGACCCAAAGGTGCGCTGGCTGCACTTCCCGGGAGACTGACGAGGGAATGGCCAGGCCAGCGACTGCGAGTCCGCAGAGACTCCGTGGTCCTGGGGCACTGCCGCGGGACAGTGGTTCTCTGTTAGGACCATCTGGATGGAGGAAGATCCGGCCGGTACAGCGTTCTCCCCCCACTACGGGCTCTGGAGCTAGAAGGCGCTGGCCCCATGACCATGGCGTGTGCTCAGGGCTGGCATTTCCGCTGTGGGCATCATGCAAATATCCGGGGAGGGGCAGCATGGGCCCCATGCATCCTTCTTCCCAGCCGGCTGTCCACTCTTCTTGGCCAGGAGCAGAAAGGAGCGAGAGCTGGCTGCTCTTCGAGGGGACACCAGGAGAAGGCCACCTCCCGCCTGCCCAAGGTGCCCTGCCCAGGCCTCGCTGGTGCCTGCCAGGCGCTTCATCCTCGCCCTCTGGAATGAGCAGCAGAGAAGTGGGCAGTGTGAGCGAGTGAGCGGCATCGTGGATCAGCACCAGAAGCCGTCAGCCTCCGCCCGGACCCTCACTGGGGCAGGGGCGGGAGAGCGACAGCTGCCGTTTTAGTCAGGTGACGGGCGCACTAGACTGGTGACGTAGGTTTTTGCAGTCTAGATTTGGGGTCAACAGCATCGCCCCACTGTGAGGAAGTGAAGTTGAAGCCTAGGACGCGTCCCTTGACACAGACAGCCAGCAGGGCAGTGCCAGGCCAGAATGGGGCCTGGCGGGTCACCGTGGCTGGTGCGGGGAGGGGGACTTGCCAGGGACACAGCCCCACACCCAGCTGGAACCCAGATCCACAGAGGGGAAGCCTTGCTAAGCACACGGGGCCCTCCTGCCGATGACACCCCACTTCCTGTGCTCAACTCCACGGCCCAGGGCGCCCCTCTCTCCTGCTGTGGGACATCTGAGCGACCCCTGAGGGCAGCCTGACCATCGGCTCCTTCTCGGTCCTGTGGACAAATAACCCGGTTCCCTCGGGGCTGGGCACATTCACAACACGGCAGAGTGGGGTTTGTTTCTGCTGAAGTCGTAGCAGCAACGTCTGCCCCAGCAGGACCCCATGCTTCTCCCGCGATCAGAGCCACCTGAGATGCTGCAGGTGTTGTTGCGGGAGCCCCGGGTTATCAGCACCCTTCCTTCGAGAGCCTCTCACAGAGGGCCGGGAGGGTTCTCTCACCTTTCCCCGGGTAGGACCCCCACAGATGCTTCCATGGAGCGCGTAGTGGACGGAACTACAGAGGGTCAAGCGCAGCAGCTCTGGGGGCGAGAAGGTGGGGTAAGGAGCTGGAGAGCCATCGTCTTCTCGGTTGTGGACCCCCAGGTTCTGCTGGGGCCCAGGAGGAGTCTCAGGCACCCCAGCCTCACTTCAGTCAACTGCTCAATAATCGCCTCTCAAAAAATAAAAAACAGTTGAGTGCATTTTCAGAGGAGATTATGAAACTTGTTGGCGGACTTTAAATAAAGGACATCTGTGTACCCGGAGTTGTCTCAGGACGGCTTTCCTGGAGTGGGCACGTGATTCAGTGACCTCGTAAGTCCTCTCCGGCCCCGGCATCAGGCAATTCCGCCTCCTTGCCCGGTCCTCCTCCTCAGCCTCAGAGTGTACTGGTTGCCGTGGAAACAGTAATGTCCTTGCTGTGGACAGAACTTAATCACAGCCAAAAGGGTGGGATAAAGTACATTTTGATCTCAGGCAAAAATTTATATCATGATTCATGGAATGGAAAAGAAGAAGTAGGAGGAGAAAGGGGTAGGGTAAGGGGGTACAGGGAGGAGCGGAAGCAGCAGGGACCGAACAGCGCCCGTGCGTGTGTGTGTCTGTGTGTGTGTCTGTGTATGCGTGTCTGTGTGTGTCTTGTGTGTCTGTGTGTATTTCTGTGTGTGTGTATTTGTGTGTGTCTGTGTGTGTCTCTGTGTGTGTCTGTGTGTTTCTGTGTGTGTATATCTGTGTGTGTCTGTGTGTATGTGTATATTTGTGTGTCTGTGAATATGTGTGTGTCTCTGTGTATGTGTGTGTTTGTGTGTCTGTGTGTTTCTCTGTGTGTCTGTATGTGTTTATGTGTCTGTGCCTGTGTGTGCCTGTGTATATTTGTGTGTCTGTGAATATATGTGTGTCTGTGTATGTCTTTGTGTGTGTCTTTGTGTGTGTCTTTGTGTGTGTGTCTGTGTATGGCTGTGTGTGTGTTTGTGTGTCTGTGTGTCTCTGTGTGTGTGTCTGTGTGTGTCTGTGTCTGTGCGTGTCTGTTTGTCTGTGTGTCTGTGTGTGTGTCTGTGTCTGTGTGTGTCTGTGTCCGCCTATATGTGTCTGTGTGTGTCTGTTTGTGTGTCTTTGTGTGTGTCTGTGGGTGTCTGTGTCTGTGTGTGTGTTTGTGTGTATTTCTGTGTGTGTGTTTCTGTGTGTCTGTGTCTGTGTGTGTTTCTGTGTATTTCTGTGTGTGTGTATCTGTGTGTCTGTTTGTGTGTCTGTGGGTGTGTCTGTGTGTATTTCTGTGTGTGTGTGTCTGTGTGTATTTCTGTGTGTGTGTGTCTGTGTGTCTGTCTGTGTGTGTGTCTGTGTGTGTCTGTGTCTGTGTGTGTGTTTTGGTGTGTCTGTGTCTGTGTGTGTCTGTGCATATCTGTGTGTGTCTGTGTCTGTGTGTCTGTGTGTACTTGTGTGTGTGTATTTGTGTGTCTGTGTCTGTGTGTGTGTCTGTGTATCTGTCTGTGTGTCTGTGCATATGTGTGTGTGTTTGTGTGTGTCTTTGTGTGCATTTGTACCTCTGAAACCTCTCCAGCAAGGATCCTGGCTGAAACCACAGCACCCCATCCTGTGCTCAGCCAGGTGGGGCAGCTCCAGGTCTTGACAGCCACAGTGCACTGGGCGACAGCTGCCCGCCGGGCGACAGGTTCTGGGGACCTGGCCCAGGGTGTCTCCCCCAGCACTGAGCTGGGGTCCCCTCACAGGTGGACTCTCAGGGAGCAGTTCACACAGGTCCTGACAGGAGGGAGCGGCTGAGCCAGGGTCTGCGGCATTCTGGGAGGGTTCTGCTCAGGCCCTTTTTGCAGCACTGACCACAGATGAGGCCAGCAGTGCTGACCCCTTCTCACCTCTCTGAGCCCCGACCCTGCTGATGCCCAGCTGCTCCCTACTCCGAGCACCCAAGGTGATGCACAGGCCTGAGTTTGGAGCTTAAGTCATCAGAACCCCACAGACAACAGATGCAAACTCCCGAATTCAGATCTAGGCAGGGGCTTATGTCTCACCGCTTCGAGGCAAGTTGCCCCTGCAGCTGTTGTCTGATCTAATCTTTGAAGCAACACCACAAGGGACTGATGCTTTCCAAACAACTGAGAAGGCTGAGGTTCCGTGAGCCTCATCAAAATGTATTTAAAATTAATAAAACTTTGCTAATCTCTGAGCTCCGCGGTGCTCCCTTGGGACTCCTGTGAGGGCCAGCTCATTGGGATTGTCACCAGGGTCATAACCAGCACACTCAATCCAAAGCAGACTTTTCCGAAGTGTGACCTTTTCCCCTTCACATCCCAGCCAGCGGAAGGAACTGGATTTCCGCTGTGGCGCAGCGCTGCCGATGGTACAGCACATCTGCCTGCAAGCAATAGATCGGTCTCCTGCAGGGCCTTGCGGCTCCTGACACCAACAGGGGTGTGAACCACACTGGGCCAGACGGCTCCCCACTCACCGGGCCCCAAGTCTCTGCCTGGAGCCATCATCCCGAGGGGAACCAGAGGTCTCTAAAAACATTGACACCCTGAGCCACCAGAAGCCCCCTGCAGCCGGGGGTGGCCCACCAGAGCGCTGGCCATGCGGCAGGTGCGGGCTGGGGTGGGAGCAAGGTCTCCAGGTGGACTCGGCCCTCTGCCCCCGTCTGGCACGCTGGCTGCACGGACCCATGCTCTGCTTTATAAGTGTAATTGCCTCGCTGCTTTCTGAGCTTTCTTTGTTGTTTTCCTCCCTTTATGCTTTCAGTGGTGGTGCTTTTCAAAAGGAAGATTACCGCCTGTCCGAGCCATGCTGAGAGGAAATGTGGAAGAGGGACTCCTTCACCCACCTGGAGCTGACTTTTAAAGGTGGAGGAGCACCCAGGTTCAGGACTAGGCCAGAAGCGCAGGAAGAAACAGAGAATTTAGGGACACTTAGGGCGGCCCAAGCGGCTAATCCTTCCGTCCCCTTTCTCAGGGAGAGTGTGGGTTGTTCTCATCCCCAGAGGGGTCCCTGCAGGCTCTGTAAGTCATTTATACCAGGGCAGAGACTCCAGTGACCCAGCAGGGCCGAGGTCCCCGGGGCGCACAGCTCCCCACAGCCCTCATCCGTGCGGCCGTGGGGATGACGCACAGCAGAAGTTCTCCGTCGCCCCAACAGCGCCCGCAGGTCGCCAGCCCACCGACTTCCCGGCACCCCGCGCTCACCGCCACGCCCCGTGTTCTCCTTCCTCCTGCAGGCTCCTTAATGCAGTGCGTGTCCATAAGTGACCACACCCGCAGGCGCGTGGCTCCTCGTGCCCCCCTCTCATCGCGTCAGGAGAATCGCTCCTCGGCGGTTTCCGAAGGAGACCCTGGGCCGTGGGCCCCCTGAATAGACGCTGAGTCTCGCCTTTGTTGTCGCTCTGGGCCTCGCAGCCCCTGTGGCTGCTCCATGGATGCTTGAAGAGTGAAGGTCCGCGGTCCCATGGGTGCCGAGGGACAGGATGCGGGGCGGGGACTCCACACTCAGACAGAAAAGGGTGAAAGCCACACTGGCAATGTGAGTGTGAGCGTCACCTGCACCCCACAGGTCGGCAGCTTGGAGCTCACTGATGTCACAGTTATTTACATGGAAAAATCTGGCTTCTGTTTCGAGAGAAAATGTTTCCACGAAGCTTTACTAACATGCTCGGAGCGCGTCCCAGGCAGCACCTCGGTCCCCGGACGTAGCTCTTCAGTGTGAACAACTGCAAGGACTGAGCTCCCTTCGACCCCGTGTGGGACGGGACTGAATCAGTGTGCGCTCCTGGGCCTCGGTTTGGACGGCAGCGGGGACCCTGTCAGCCCCCCAGGAGGCAGGAGAGGGCCCCGATGAGTCCGGGCAGCCTGGCCAGCCGAGTGCCTTGTTCCCCTTTCCAGGAAGAGGGCAGCACTGGAGTGGCCACCTCGGCACCCAGCCGGCCCGAGTCCCATCCTCACGTTCCAAAGAAGCGGGCTGAAGCTCAGACTCGGCTGCCAGCCATGGGGCAGGACGAGCAGTTTTGGGGTTGTTTCATCTTTAAATAAATGGTTTTTCAGAGTCTGAAGTCAGGCACAGCAGGGAGAAGACCCCGGAACGTGTTTCCTCCACTTGCAGCACGCAGTGTCAAGCGAGACCCAGTCACCCCATGCTCCAGCCGTGGTCACTGTTTACCCCCAGGTGCGCAGCTGGGGAGCAAGCGACCATGAAGAGGACACCGCCTTCCTGGGACTCTGCCATCCAAGGGTCGCACGGCCCGTGCAGGGACCAGAGACCCTCACACAAAGGCGGTTCTGACCGCACAGCACTTCTGCTCATCGTGATTCACCGGGGATCTTCTGCTCCCCCGCTGACTCGGAAGCTGTCATTAAGGAAGGGAAAGGGCTGCCTCTGAGAGCGAACCAGCCCTTGCAGACCTCATGAAAGTCAAACGGACTTCCCTCTGGCTGGGGGAGGCGGAGGGGCAGAGGGGCAGCGCTAAGGCCCTGTGCGCGAGGGTAAAGGCAGGTGGTCCGTGCCGGCTGCAGAGCGAGGCGGAGAAGCACAGCCTCCTAATGTCGCATGCGGTGAAGCACTAGGCGCCACTGGAGAGCCACCAGCCAGGGAGCCCAAATGAGTCAGCAGTCGAAGCGTGAGCAGAATTGAGGTCTTCCAGTTCCAAGGCTGGTGTTTTTCCCTTAGGTTTCGAGAGGCTCCGGATTTGGGACCTGTATAAAGTTTCCAACTTTAGGCACAGTGATTCCAGAAAACACTCCCAAAACAGCAGGCGCACACATTAGACCGATACGTGTGAGGGAGGTTCTCGCCCAGGGATCTGAACCGTGTCACAGTCTCAGCCTCTGGTTACGGCTTTTCTCCCCGTCACATTTAGTAATATATTTGAAACGGTTTCTGCCTCCTCTTTTAATTTCGAAGAATCTTTGCACATCAGAAATAATTACATAAAAACATCCACATACCCACTTTCCAGTTTTTCTAATGTGGAAAAAAAACACGTATATTTAGAACCAGCCCGCAGCATTCACGTTAGATGATCCCAATTTTGTTGGCAGCATCTTGATCAAGAGCCAGCCTTCTTCCCTCCCTCAGGCCTAACGGGGTGTCGGCCTTGACCGGGTCAAGGTCACAGGGCTTCTTCGCAGCTGTGTGACCTGGTGCCCGCGGGCCCTGGCGTTCACAGTGAGCACGGGTGTGTGTGGCCCCGTGTCTTCCTCAAGCCCGCTCCGCGCTCAGGGGAGCTGGAGGACGGCAGAGTGGTCCATCATTTTCCTCAGGGGTGCTCCCGAGGGTGTTGAGGCTGCCTCCTGCGGGGCAGCGTCTGGGCTGGTGGAAGGTGGGTGACACGTGGCCTTCTGTGTGTGGCTGTGGGTGACACTCAGCACGGCCACCTCAGCCTTCAAAGCTTTTGCTTTGGCTTCAGCTTTGGGAAGGGCGGAGCTTCCTCCTTCGCCTTCAGCACCATCTGGGTTCAATACCATTTCCAGCTTTGGATTCAAGATCTATCACATCAGGGCCCACCCTCTGGAAACTGACGCTTACTCTTCATATTTATTTAACAGATACAGGCATTCAGACCAGCACTGTGTTAAGTACTTTCCAAATATTTAAAAATATTAACTCATTGCCAATTCTTATAGTGACTCAATGAATTGGATACTACAATTATCTCTATTTTACAGATCACAAAAATATGGCACAAAAAGGTAAGTAACTTCCTTAAAGTTGCAAAGTTAGCAAATCACAGAACTAGAACTCAACTCTAAGTGTTTTGATCTTTGGTCTACACCACTGGTCACTGAACTATGGTACTGTGTGCTGGCTGTCTGTGTATCTATCTATCTATCTATCTATCTATTTATCAACTCTCTGTCCAATCAGAAACAAACATGACTCTTGTGGAATTATCCTAACACCATCTCCAGAAAGTACATGCCAAGATTATATTTACAAGAGTCATTCACATGGTGGGTAGCTTTAGTTCATTCATTCCATTGCAGGTTATTACATCTTGGAGAGAATCTGAAGCACTACCTGTCTTAATACCAAAGAACACTTTGTACATCCAGGATACTTTCCTAACACATATATTGCTCTTATGGGCATTCTTGTACATGGTTCCTGTGCACACACATTTTTTTTTCTCAAGGGCACATGTGAGATGCAGAATTGCTGGACCAGCTGCCATGCTGGGACGTGTCCCTGGAGACCATGAGGCAGGCAACAAGGGAGATATCTACACACAGCCAGTGAAGAACCAAAGTTCTCTTTCCATCAGCCCACGTAGAACTGGAATCACTAGGGTTGTGGTTTGGGGTTTGCAAGGAAAACGATTACATACAGGACACAAAATTTATTCTATTATTTATAATGGTCACCCAAGGAGTCAAATACAAAGAAAGTGCAGAAAGTCTGTCCACACACTGAAGACCTAGAGAATTCAGTCAAGGGTCTGGAGCCTACAGCAATGTCCTGCATGAGTCCAGGTAAAGACTTAGAGCCCATGACAATGCCCTCCATGAGTCGATCTAGAGGCCTAGAGCCCAAGACAATGACTCCTGCAAGTCTGTTTTATGGACCTGTGCTGGGAAGGCCCCAAGGTCAGCGGTGGAAGCTGGAAAACCTATTCCAGCGGGATGAAGGAGCTGTGCCAGTAGGTAGAGGATTCCACACTGGAGCCCGGAAGCAACACTCAGAGTAAGAACCAGGGCTCCCCCGAAAAGTACCACAGCCATCCTCAATGACAACGAGGTGTCAAGCTCCTCTGAGGATGAGAACAGCCAAGTTTATTTCAGGAAGTCAGTGTGATAAGCTTCTCCTGGAGATTGAACAGCACACCATCTTCCCCTCTGGAGCCAGGAAGCAATGCTCAAAGTAAGTACCAGAGCTCCCCCAAAGTGAACCGCAGCCATTCTCAGCAACAACCAGATCCTGAGCTCCTGTGATGATGATAACAGCCGAGTTCAAATCAGGGAACAATCTCAACAAGCTCCTCCAGGAGAACCAGCAACACCAAACAACAACTCTGCTCTTCCTCTCCAGGCCTCCTTTTTATGCTGGCAACAGTCCTCAGGTGGGCCAGCCATGCTCAGCACCACACTGACTCAGTCCAGCTGGTATTTAAATTGACCATCAGTTTTCAGTCCACCACAGCCAGCAACCATGTGAGCGAGCTGGCCTGGATCCACCACCAGCAAGCCTTCGGATAAGGCTGCAGCCCCAGTGACACTTGGATGACAGTGTGGTGTGGTGACCACATGAGGCAAAGGCACTGGGAAAGTCTGCACCTGGAACCTTGAGATAATAAGTATCTATTACATTGTTAATCTTCAAGAAAAGGCTGTGCAAGGACAACTAAATACACCACAACCTCAGTAAATTTATGTATTAGTGATAGTAATTTTCCACAGGCTTGTTAGGATTTTCCACGTACATAGTTATGTTGTCTGCAAATTAAAACCAGTTTCACTGTTTCTTTACATCCTTGCTCTTTTTTGTTTTGCTTTATTGCCTCAAAGAGAAATAGAAGTACACTGTTCACTAGAAATAGTTACATCGCCTCTCCTCCCTCTCGCTCAAAAGAAACCTGTCCCACTCTTCCCACCGTGATGCCGGCTATGCCTGTTTGTGCATGACTTTTTTGCATAGAATGAGGAAATTCTTTTCTGATTCTAGTTTTTTGAAGTTTGTTTATTAAATCAGGAATGCAAGTTGAATTGTTTTTTAATGTTTTCTCTGCATTATTAACATAATTATAGTAATCTACAATTTACATTTACCAAATTTAGAATGTTGAACTAACCCTGAATTCTTGGCATAAAACCAGACTGGCCACAAATTATCATCTTTTTTCATATGTTGCAGGATTAAATTGTTAATGTTTTCACTGGGGTACTTCATTAAGGTTCATGAGAGATACTGCGTTTTCTTTCTCTGGTTTTGGTATGGGGTTATGCTATCTTTATACAGTGAGTTCCATTGTCAAATTATATAAATTGTAAATAATTATTTCCATGTTAATGTTTGATAAATTTCAACAGTAAATCAATCAGACCTGATGTGCATTTGTCTTTAATTTAATTTGAATTTGTGATTTTGTCTTTAACTACAAATTAGATGTGATGGATAAAGGAGTACTCAGATTTTCTGTTTCTTCTTATATCCATTTCAATAGTTTCTGCATGTCAAGGAATTTCCCATTTCACATAAACTGTCAAATTTGTTGGCATAAATAACATTTTTCATCATATTCTCTTATTGTCATTTTAATGTTGACAGGTTCTGTAGTAAATACTCCTTTTTCATTCTTGGTGCTGGTAATTTGTTAAGGGTTTTGTTCTTATTCTGATTAGGGCTTTTTCAATTTTGTTTTTCTTTTCAAGAACCAAATTTATATTTCATTGATTTGTTTCTATTTGTCACTTTTTAATTTAATTTCTGCTTCTAACATTAATAATCAATTTCTCTCTAGTTTAAATTTCATTTCCTCAGTTTTTAAAGACTTCTGACTGGTAACTTAGACAATTATCTTTCAAGGTACAGTATGTCTGTCAAATACCTTCCCCTATGACCATTAATATAACTAAAGCATACCAAGTCTGATGTGTTGTGCTTCTATTATAATTCAATTCAAAGTATTTTTCTAATTTTCTTTCACATTTTTCTTGTTCTACTGTGTCTTTTCTGCTTGGAATCTTTCCCTGTATGCCAAGGGTTCTGGTTGTTTCTGTAAGCCTCTTTGGTTTTATTTCTCAGCCTCAGTTTGGTGGTGTGATCATTAGTCACAGCATGAGATACTGGAGTGGGTTTGTCATGTTAACCCTAACGCTCCACAGTGAGATGATCCAGAAACTGTATCCTTCACTAGCACCTTGAGAAACAGATTCGCGAGGGGGGCCCCAGCATCACGTCATTGTTCTCCTCTAGATGCCAGAACTTACAGTGCTGATCACAGTCACTCAATTGAGAAATTTAAGGGCAATGGGTTTAATTGGATCCCAGTGTGACAAAATCAAGTGGCAGCACTCAACTGTCAAAGACAAGGTGCACGTACTGCTGTAGCGGGCAGTGAAGGAGAACAATGATCAGAATGTCTGACATGTGCAGACCTACAAGTGCTGATTTGCCAAAAGTGAAATAGACCAGAAACCTACTAAATTTTTACTGGATTTATATAATCAGAAAAATTGAAGGCCAAATGAACAGAAACCTACCTCAAATCATAGTTACAGAAAACCACAGTCCCTCAACCAATTCCCAGATTTGAGCCAGTTTAGAGACACAGAACTCTTTTAATGAAGGGGAGGTCAGGTCCTCTTGGGGAAGGCCTCTGGGGGGTGGTGCTCCCCAATATGTGCATGGTTAATCTTTCTCTCTTCCTTCCCCAAAGGGACTTAAGACCTTTTACTAGGGTAACTTTACTGTTGCGAAGGGAAATGAACACAAGTTTGGGGGACTACCAAACACTGGTTCTGAACTAGCACAGATTCTAGGGGGTCCAAAACACCCTGTGGCCCTCCAGTAAGAGTAGGGGCCTATGGCAGTCAGGTACTCAATGATATTTTAGCAAAGGCTCTACTTGCAATAAGTCCTTGAATCCACCCTGTAGTCATTCATCAGTTCCAGAATGCATCATTGGGATAGATATGCTTAGTACTTGGCAGAATTCTCACACTGGTTCCTTAACCTGTAGTGTGACGAATACTATAGTTGGAATATCCAAACAGAAGTCGTTAGGGTTGGCTTTACCAGTAAAACAGTAAACCAAGAACATCACATCCCTGGAGGGATTGCAGAGAAGAGTACCACCATCAAGGTCTTGAAAGATGCAGTTTCCACCACATCCCTGTTTAATTCTTCTGTTTGGCTTGAGCAAAAGACAAATGGGTCTTGGAAAATGACAGTGGATTACCACAAACTAAATCACATGGTGACTCCAATTGCAGATTGGAATTGTACCGGATGTGGTCTCCTTGTTGAGCAGATTACACATCTCCTGGTACTGGTCTGCAGCTGTTGATTTGGCAAATGCCTTCTTCTCCATACCTGTGCATAAGGACCATCAGAAGCAATTTGCTGTCAGCTGGCAAGGCCGGCAGCACACCCTCGCTGGCCTGCCTCAGGGCCCTATTACCCCTCTAGCCCTGTGTCACAGCTTAGTTCACAGAGATCTTATCACCCTTCTCTCCCACAAGGTATCACACTGGTTCTCCCCACCAAGTAAGCACCGAAGTGCCTGCTGAAGGCCAAGGGAATACAGAAGGTATAGTAGAAGGTAGTTATAAATGCCAGCTATGATTATATGATAGAAGCAAGGATTGTAGTTGCCATGGGTATTCCTCTCCTATTTTGCTAATATGCTTATGCAATACATACACATTTTTAAGCAGATATCTTTGCTTTCTTTTATTATATTATGACACCACATACCTTAACATTGATGGAGTGAATACCAGTATTTTAATATTATTGAATCTACATTATGATATTAGGTAATACAGGTGTAGATTAAAGATCACCCAAAGGGAAACTTCATCTCCTATTCTGGGGAGGAAACTAGTGTGTTTTCAGTTGCAGGATAGCTATACCATGTTAGATGGAATTATGAACTTGCTATTGTCTTTGCTTGGTGACTACACAGAGTTTAAGGAGCTGCACATGAAGTCTGGTTTTCAGGTTAACCAGGGGTGGAAAGTGAAGGTTAGAGCTCATTGCTTATTGGCTTGGAGCCACCGCGGGGAATGGGTGGAACAACCTCTGTGCATGTCTGAGTGTGTCCTGGAGATGTGACCTTGGGTCTATATCTGGTCCCTCATCTCCTTGTCAGCTCTATGTTTTCTGTCAAGTCCTACTTTATGGTTTCCCTTTCTCTGTTGCTATTGCTTTCATTCCTTCCATGTATTTATGTTTTCCTTTAAACCTTTGACCATATTTCAGAGTGCTAAGTTATTATTTCTTATTTCAGAGTGATAAGCTATTATTTCCACCATCCCTGTGACTTCTGGCTCTGTTTCTGTTGGTTCAGGGTGCCATTGTCTTTTTCAAGCATTTAGTAGTTTTACTATGTCATGGCCATGGTGGATGTTATGCTGGGGAATGTAAAGATTTTACTGTCTTTCCTTGGCACGTTGGATTTTTGTGGAAGCAGATGTTTAGTTCTGAGCCTCCTTGGTATTTCTGAGGATTGTCTTTAAGTTTTGCTGAGCTCAGTGTGCTGTAGCCTGCATGCTAGGACCCATGGAAGCCTTTTGGTGTCTCCCCCACGCGCACTCCGAGGGTCCTGTGCAGCCTCCCATCCTGGCCGTCTCGAACTGCACCTCCGCTATCCTCCTTGTCCTGGTCATTTGACTTTGCCCAGGCTTGCAGACCTCACTCTGCATGTACACAGATCGGTATTTGCACAAAGACTCAGAGAACGCTTTGTGTCTGTGCACACCTCCTGTGCTCTCCCTGCATCCCCCTCCTCGCTGCCTTCCACTGTGCCAGTCCCGGCCCCCCGGGAGCCCCAAGCGCCATCCGTCTCCCCACGTTTGCGGTCCCCACGCCAGCTGCAAAGTGCCGGCAGACAAGTGGTCCCGGGGCTCGGTGCCTTTTATTATCTCCCCATGGAATCAGTGTCATCCTTTCGCCCAACATCTGAAAACAGTAATTAATATATTTTGCCTAGTTTTATGGTTATTTCTAGTGAAAGAGCTAATTATTCTATTATGGCCCAAGAGTTTTTAGTTTTTTAATCACAAATGTGTTTTAAATTTTATTGAATGCATTTTTTCACCTATTAAGATTAGCTTATGGCTTCTGTTTGTTACGGTGGTGAATTACTTCAATAACTTTTCTAACGGTAAAATGTCCTCATATCCCTGGGATAAACCCAACTTGATAATGACAGTATTTTTTCTGTAATACTTGCTAAATCTGTTTTATTTAGGGTGTCTGTACCTATTTTCAAGAGTGAGACTTGTTCATATCCTTTGTTCTCATGGTATCTTATTTTTTCACTTGGTGCATTGTAGAGTTTATCCAAAAGTCCCCCTAAAGCCTCATCCAAGCAGAGGCGGGCTTGGGCGGGCGCCTGAGTCATGGGCTCCTGGCTGAGGCGGGGAGAGGCGGTCCCTGGGCTGCGGCCCGGAAGGTCCCCGCTCCCTCCCCAGCTTTGGCCTTGACTCTGTTCCCTGCTCCCCGTCCGCGGTACCCTGAGCAGCTCTCCTCCTCCGGGCTGCCAGCCGGCAGACCGTGACCGAAATGCGAGCCGAAATACACCTCTCCTTTAGCTGTGGGTGTCGGACACTTTGTCCCAGTGATGAAGAAAGTGAATTAGCCACAAAGTTAAGCCAATCTTTTAAGATACATGGAGTAGTTTAGACTCTACTGCTAATTTGTCACCCTGTAATTCTTGAGACCAGGCATCCAAGGTGCGTGTCCCTGGCTGCGGTTGTGGTGACCCAGGGCCACGGCGGACCAGAGCCCCAGGAGGACCCGCTGTGTCCGCTTGCTGTGCCTTTGCTGTCTCAGGAGGCCACTGCGCTCCCGGGCTCCTGGTCCTCTCCAGCCAGCGTCTCGGCCGCGGTCTCCTGTCCCCGCCTTCTCCTGTCCCCTCTCGCCCACAGGACAAGGGGTCCCCTCACAGCCCCTCGGACAGCCCAGGATAACTGTCCGGTCACTTCCCCCTCGGCGTCTCCTGCCGCAGCTGCAGACACCCTTGCCGAGGGGAATGCACAGGTCCCGGGGGTGAGGATGTGGCCCTCTCTGGGGAGCTGTCATTCTGCTTACACAAAGGCGGACACACGCTCCCATTTTCTTCTCTTTGGGGAATTTTGTTTTATACAACTAGAAATTTCTGTTCCTTGAATATCTGATAAAAATTACCTATAAAATCATAGCAGATATTTTAGTGGGCAGACTTAAAATATTGTCAGTGTGTGTGTGTGTGTGTGTCTCAAAATAACCAAAATGAGATGGTGGAGCTCAAGAGTTTCAATTAGATTGCCTTGGCTGTTATATTTGTGGTTCCCTAAGTTCAAAAATCGCCTTGGGAACTCCCTGTGTGCGGAGCTGACACTGGCAGCTGTATCCGCCCTCTCCCTGACTCTGTCACCAAGCTGCCTGTCACTGCCCTGCCCAGCAGAGCCACCAGAGGACGGGGCGCACAGACACGCCACCCTGCCGGGGGTCCCCGCACAGCCCCTCTGTGCCTCCGGCCAGTGAGCTCTGCCAGCGTCCCGGCTCCCTCCAGACGGCTCCTATCCAACATCCTCTAAACTTTGTGACCTCCAGAAGCCACTGTCTCTGGGCCAGGCCTGGGTGTCTCTGAGGTTCCCAGTCGGAGCTGGAGCAACCTCTGGGTCTCCTGCCTCAGTAGCGGGAGCGGATCTCACCCTCCCTTGAGATCCGTCTTCACTGGCAAGTTGACAGAGCAGGGAAAATCTTGGCAGGGAACCCAGGCCCCGGCTTCCAGTTTCCACGCCGCCATGGTGGCCAGCTGCAGCTGCCTCCTTGCCTTGGATTTAGGGTCCGGGAAGAAGCGGCTGGGCTAAGTGACTCCGGGTGAGGCTCTGCCCCTGCCAGCCCCCGCGAGGTTCCTTCCACTCACGAAGAGCAGAAGCAGAGGCGCCTGTCACTCGAAGCCTCAACCCGGGCTTTCCTGGGTCACAGAAACCCCAGGCCCCGAGCCCCTGAGCCCTGGGGTGACTGCGCAAAGCCTCAGTTTCCCTCCGCGCCAGGCCCAGGTGTCTGCTGTAATACCTGTGGCACCGGCAGCTGTTTCCACACCTCGCACGGCATGGTCCCCCGTCCCCTCACAGGTCCACCCGCTGGTTTATCCTCCACACCCACACAGGAGAGCGAGGCTGACGAGCCGAGTAAGATGTGAGGACAGCTCGGGTGAGTGCCGCTGACTCTGGAGCCTTTCTCTAGACCTCTCCTTCTGCCGGAGCCTGCCAGGCGTGATGGACACTGTGCTCCTTCCACCTCAACGGCCCTGAAGAGCTTCGGGGCGGCCCGGGGCCCTGCCGAGGGCTGTGTCCCCGGGAGAATACGCTTAGATGCCCTGAGGACTGACTCCGGATAAAGAACTCAAACAACCCGCTCCATCTTACTAATTCTCACTCAAGGGTGTGTTTGGGGTAAAGCAGCAAATCAAGGCTGTGCCCCGTTCAGGTGTATCCCCAGCCCCGTTCTGTCCCCCATTCCCAACAGCACCGTCCTGGTGGCCTCCCCTGCCCAGCGCTCCCCGAAAGCCTGTCCACTCCCTGCGGATTTCCTTCCAGAGCACCCAGGTTTCCTTTCAGGCTTCACTGCTGGGCTCCCGTGCCCATCTCGACTCCCGGACCACAGCCTCTGTCCTGTCCTGCCCCGCCCTTGCAAGGATGGCAGCAGGCACCAGCCAGAGTGGGGGGCCGTGTTCAGGACGGGGGCCCAGTGACTCCAGAGAAGTGAGGAGCTGTCAGGGACAAAGGTCTGTGCTGCCACCCCATGGAAGTCCCATCTGAACCCAGGGTAGTGCGAGCCCAGGGTCACAGGGCTGTATGAAGCCACCTGGGGTAGAGAGTCCAGGGCTGCCCAGCCGTGCCACTCGTCTGGGAGAGGACAGGCCTGGACACTGTGGTCAGGGGGAGTATGGCACAGTCCTCTCTCTCGTCTGCCTGGACTGTGTGGATCCCATATCATGCGTCCCTGCCCAAGTGGCCCCAGCTGATCTGAACCCACCCCACACTGGGCTCCATGGGGGACAGTCCTGGCTGCCTCTGAGACACCCAGAACCCCTGGACCAAATCACAGAGGGACCCCCGGAGACGCCTGAGCAGTGCTGCTAGCAGTTAACCCAGGGCCAGGACAGAGCCACAGACAGGCCTTTCTGGCTCGCCCCGAGTCACCAGCGTCAGAGCCCAGTGGAACTGGCTGCTGACCGAGCCAGGTTCCCTCCTTGGGTCCTCAGCACCATGCAGCAGAAAGCAGGCCTGGAAGTCAGGCTCCCCCACGTCTGTGGTGTCACACATCGCTCCCATTCAAAAGGGCACGAGGTTCACTGGATTTTCCACGCCACACAGGCACTGGACAGAAGACAGCAACCTGGATCTTTGCTTCTTACCTGTGCTTTTCCCAGCTGGCACCTCTGCGCCGTGACGGCTGCTTCTGGTCACGCTACCTCGGAAACCCAGAGCCTCCCCGGCATGCAGATTCCCATGAGCCCCAGAAAAGGCCGCACCCACCACCCAGACACCCCCAAAGACAGGAGATGAGGCTGAGGCTGCACAGGCCCCACAACTGGGTTCAAAGGCAGGGGTAACCACAACAGCGAGGCCAGCTTGGACAAGATGCTCTTCTGATCCCTGCTTCCCGTCTTTGCTTCTCTTTTAGTGTCTCTGAAGAATTCTAATGACTAAGCCCAAATGATCATATAAATGACAAATGATTAGAAGAGATAAATACTAGAGCAAAACAGTAATTTTTTGGCACTTTATGGTTGATTTTGTTGTCTCGAGTTCTTTGCTCTGTAACAAAAGCTTCTTTTGCAGTATTTTTCTCTCTGTTCCCTTGTAAGAGAAAAAAGTCTTAATAAATCTGTCTGTTTTGAACCCCATAGATTACATTTTCACCATGCTAATATACTATATTGCTGAAAGAAGATAATTACGTGATGAAATTAAGACATTCTGCAATTATATCTTGTAATATCATTAATTTCCAGTTGCACACAAATTATATCTACCTCAAGAAGAGTAATTTCCTTTGTTTCTCTCACAAAAGCAGGTAATAACAATCTTTCTCCTGCAATTATTTTAGACAAATTTTCCAATTTGTTATCTTAGACCTCTCAGAGAAGTAATGATACAGTATTTCGAATTTCAACTCTTACTTTTGTTGCTATATTGCTAATGATCTTTTGGATTGAAAATGATATTTTCTTTTTAAAAAAGCATTGGCACCCATCGTCATATCCCTCCAGTCTCCTCACCACCTTCAGTGAGAAATCATTAATGGTAATGAGTGAATGGGCTTATTGGGAAAAAATCCACAGATAACTTATCCCCTTCTCTGCTGACACAAGAACTGTCTCATACAAGGCATAAATGGAGAAAATTAACAGCACAGAACAAAAAAGCTTAAAGACGCATACTTGTGAGCAGCTCTAGTTTTTGTTAGAACGTTGTATTAATAACAAATCAACAAATATCACTGAGCATTTATTCCACGGAAAGCATACTTCATGAGCACGAGTGTCACCGGGCCTTCCACGGGCCCAGGGTCCAGCTGGGGACCCGAGGGTGAAGGGGTCCATGCAGGACGGTGAGTGGGGACTTGAAGCCAGGATGGCATTAGCAACTCAGGACAACGACCAGGTGAGTCGTGAGGAAAAAAGTTCCCCAAGCGCTGGGAGGGGAGGATGCGGGGTCCGGGAAGTCCGAGCAGAGTTCCGGGCAGGAAGACGTAGTGGGACTAGAGGAGGAAGCGCTGCGGCCCACCCAGAGCCGAGGAGCGGCGTCCACGACCCAGTCTCTCCCGCGCCCGGGCCCCTGCACGCTTCAGTCCTCGTTTCTGGTTCTTCTCTGCAGCCTCCCGCGCCCGGGCTCCGTTACTCTGTCTCTAAGGAAGGCTCTCGGCCTCAGTCTCCAGCACATCTGCGTCTCTGCCCTTGGGCCTTCAATCCCACCGGCCTCTGCCGCCCGCGCAGGCCAGTCACACGCCACCCCGAGTTTCACCCGTGGCTCCTTAGTTAGAAATCACGTGTCCCACCCTCCAAGTCCTGCAGCAGCTTTTCTTACCTCTGTCATAATATTTGTTAAAATCCTGCACAGTGGTTATTTGCACCAGTCTCAGAGAGGCTTTCATGCATCTGCGTCCTTCTCTGGGGACCCCCAACCCCACTCTCCACAGCTGCTGGGCGCGCCTGGGTATCGGCCTCCAGTTGACCAAAGCCAGGTTTTTCTTCCAGACATCATTGGAGAAGCAAGAGTTTCTTTTTTATTTCTCAGATTATTTAGAGTCAAAGAACACTACCAGGACAGTAAAAAGACAACCCAAAGAACGGAGGAAAACAGTTGCAAACCGTATGGCTTGTCAGGGTCTATAAAGGACATACGGATGTAAGTCTCCAGCACGAGTTACAATGCAGTGAAAGACCCACAACCCAGTTTTAACAGACGGGCAGAGGAGTTGGGTAGATATCTCTGTGAGGAAAATCTACAAATGTCCAACAAGCACACACACACAAAATGCTGAATGTATTAGTCATTTAGAAAATACAAATCAGAACCATTCATTCACTTGGAATGGCCACAGTAAAAAATAAGGGAAGTTTTAAAAGCAAGGATATGGAGAAACTGGTCCCTCAAACTCCCTGGTGAGGATGTAAAATGACACAGTTGCTCTGGAAATGGCTTGGTACAAGATATGATAAAAAAAAAATTATGGTGAACAAAAATTACAATAAAAAACACTTTTCACTCATCCATCTCAAAATGCACCCTTACTTGGAGTCCGCTTTTCTTGCCGCCTTCTGAAGCAGTTCTGGAAGTCCCCTTTCATGAGTTGCAATGCAAAGCACAGTAAATGCAGCCGCTGGGCGCAATCCAAAGGAAAGGCAGCCCCCGAGCACACGAGGCGGATTCCCGCCCCTCCGCTCACCAGACCCGCTGTGTGCTCCTCTGGCTCCTCCCCAAAGCCAAGTTGACGGTGAAAGGTAATTTTTTAGTGATGCAGGACACTGCAGCAGGGAGGACAGTGTATCTAAAGATACCGGCTGCTGAGGTTTAAATCCAGGCGGCCCCCGAAACCACGCATGTGTGACTCGGTGGTCGCGGCGCTCTGCCCATCAGCGGCTTGGTCTCCCGGTGAGTTCAGCACTGACTCGAGGCCTGAGGCAGGGATGGCTGGAGGTGTCACCACGCTGTGACCTGGAGGGGTCGCCCCCTCCCTACTGCTCCCTTCTCTCTGTCTCCCGCCCCTGTGGTGAGCAGCTCCCCTCGCCCACACCTCTCCTGCATGCCCTTCCTGCCTCAGGGCCAGCTCGCCAGGGGCTGAAAGCATGAAGCAAACTAAACCTCTTCTCCTTTAATTTGTGGCTATTCAGTATCTTGTCCCACTGACAAGAAAAGTGACGAAGACTCAGGAAAGAGGACTTCCAGAACTGCTTCAGAAAGTGTCACGAAGGATGGCATTGGTGTGCTTCGATTGACAGGGAGCACTCTGAGGGGAATAAATGACCAAACGTCTTTGCTGTAATAACAATTTTAGTTGAAATCTTCACTGTACCTTTTCATCATGTTAGTTCCTCCAAAGGCACCGTAGACTCACTGTTTGATCCAGATACTCCACCCCCGGCATGAGCAACCGCCCTGGAGACCCCTAGGCCTCTGCAGCCCTCCGGGTCACGCTCGTGTCATCCCTGCTGTGGGGTGCAGCCACTCGAAGACCTGGAGGACAGCAGCTGGGCGCTGGGTGCTGTGCTCTTCCCAGCACCCTTCTTAGGCTGTTGTCCTGAACAGAGAATTGAACAGGAAATGAAGTAGCATGGTTTTACATTTATGGAAAGCACTAAGGTTCGAGACGGGAGAAGATGTGATCTGAAAAAAAGTATGCTCTGCAGAGCAGGCCCTTGAGAAAGAAAGAAAGAGGGGAGTGACCATGAGTCAACGTCCACCATCTTTTGTCCCCACACCGTGAGGGCTGGTCTAGTCCATCCATCCAACGCCTGCGTGCTCTTGTGTTGAAGAACTGAAGGCGGCACTCTCCGAATGACCCAAGTGCAGGACTTGGAAGCTGCCTGTGTGTGTCCCAGATCTCGGTGATTGATGGGTCATGCCCGTGTGGCCAGCTGCTTTACCTCACCCTAATCGCCTGCCCGGGACCCCTCACCCCCAAGCTCATTGGAGGTGTGTATGTAGGAGAAGCCATCTCACCTTTGACTTCAGGGCTACGAGGTCTAGTACTCAACCTGCAGCTGGCATTCAGGGTGAGTGTGGCAAAAAGAAGATACGAAAGCAGATTCAAAACCAACACAGGCACAGAAACTTTCTGACCTAAGTAAAAGCAGACCTAATGAAGGAAGTTCCCCCCATTTCTCACAATCGTTCAATCAGGTTGCTTAGTAACCACCTTCCTTAGAATGGTTCATTTATATAAAAAACAGTGTTTTCATAAGAAGCTGTGGATGTCCAAGCCAGGTTTTATGACCTCGTGTAACCCCACGTCTTCTTTCCAGGCCAAATTCCAAGCAGCTTGCAGGAAGGCCAGCTGAGAGCTGGGGTCGGCAACAGAGGAGGCAGGGCCCGGAGCAGCAGGGCTGTCCGCGGGTACGGGAAAGCCCAGAAGATGTGCTGGCTGCGGTATTTATTTTCTCGGAAAGAAAGCTCCTGGGTGATGGTGGCAGCGCTGTCACATCGCGATGACCTGGGCTACTGAAAGAGCTGTCTGAGGAGCACAGAGAGGGTTTAATGTGAAAACTCCAACACTGAATAGAGTGAGTGCAACGCAGCAGATGCAATCACCTTTTAAAGTTTTTTCATTCAATGCCATTTGAGAAGCCGCTGTTTGTCATGTGTCATCACTTAATATTCCACCATTCTACAGTTGTGTGGTTAGCAGTTATTACTAAACGACATCAAAAACAGGGGCGCCTTAGATCAAAGACTGAGGCACTGGAATAATGTTGTTTTAGAGTATCCGTATCAGTGTTTTGGTACCCGCGGGCAGAAAGTCTGCCTTGTGGCACGGTTTCTGGGTCACGGCTTCCTCCTGTGTGTGGGCAGAGGCAGACCGGAGGGAATCACTCATCTCCCAGCCTCTAGATCCGGGAGCTCAGAAGTCAAGCGGGTCACTGTCATGGTGGTAATTAGCGGAGTAGGCCATCTAATGTCACAGTGCCGGTAGGCGATGGCCACCTCTTGATTACTGCGCGGAGACGCACACAGCAGCGCCCGCGGCGGCTGGACCTCCCCCGCGCCTGCTCGGCCTTCTCCCTGGGCTGCGGGTGGCAGCACACCTCTGCCGACAGCCACGAGCTCCAGTGAGGCAGAGGGCCTGAGTTTGTCAGTTAATAATTCGGGAATCTTCTCTTTCGGCTTGAGGCCTCCAGTGACAAGGACAGACGGTCACGAGGGTGGATCTGGTCTCACAGGCCTGGCCTCTTTGCAGGACAGGGTCAGCCCACGGGGTGTGGAGCCGCTTGACCAGGGCCCTTGCACTCAGGCCCTGCTCAAGGCTCTCTCCTCCTCCACGCGGCTGTGCCCGGGACCAAGCTGCGGGCATAGGAGCCTCTGACAAGCCACATGTGTGCCGAGCAGTAGCCGCTTGTGTCTGGGGCCATGGCCAGAGCTGCTGGGCCGGATGATGATGGGGACCTGTTGCATCCATCTGGAGGGAGCTCGGACTCCCGTCTGCCACCTGAGCACAGCGTTGAATCTTCCCCTTGGGACAGCGGCCGAGGGTAGAGAAGAGTGGTGGGTAAGAACGCCTCTCCCCTGTTGCCCAGGCCTCTGAACCCCTTCCTCTGAGAGCCGTCCCGTGGCCCCGTGGCCCCTACCCTGTTCTCAAGTGTCGGGGCTCTGGGTTTTGCCGGGCGGGACTCGGCTCCTTTCTACCCGGCTCTCTGGTGGAGGGGTGGTGCAGCCCAGGGGCCGGCGCACTGGCGCCCTCTCCCAGCCCTTCTGCTGTGCTGCTGGAAGCTCTCCCAGCGTGCGCCAGGGGCAGCGCAGGTGCTGGTTACTCAGGGAAAAACAGACACAAAAGTGTCCTCCGGGTCTCACAGCACAGGTGAGAACCTGGGCCTGACCGTTTCTGCTGCCCAGCAAGCTCCACCGAGCCTCAGCAAGGAGGCCACAGCCCACAGCCCACACCCTGCACTGACACCCACACCCCGCACCCACGCCCCAGGTTGGCATGGCTCAGGACATCCGTGAAAGCCACTTTTGTAAGAGCCCAGAGTTTCTGAGAGACTCTGCTGACCACCCGTTAAAGCGCTAAGTAACAAAAAGGATGGAATTCATCTCAACTTCTGGTCACCTCAGCATCTGCTCTCACGCTCTCAGGAAAGCTTTCTCTCCCTCAGCCATGGCCTTTACAAGCTTCCCTCCTTTCACGAAGCACTGAGGAAACAAAGGGAACTCGGACTCACGGAAGGCTTCGCCTTCCCGGTTCTGCCACAAAGGGAGAGGGAGCAAGGGAGCGATTCTCCTGCATCTCCAAGATGCAGTCCTTGCTGTGAAAGAGTAAGCGGCTCAGAGCCTGCCCCTCTGAAGCAGGAGGTGAAGAATGAAAGAGAAATGGACAAGTAAAAATCAGCGCACACCTGCAGACGTCCTTCATTCCGGGAAAACCAGTCCCAGAAGTGCGTCTTTCAAATTTCAGCGGCGTCTGAATGTCACGCACTCCTGTCGGGGCAGGGGCAGGGCTTTGTTGTACACTATAACCACCAAGAAAAATTTTAATATGTAAAATTTCTTTGTTGTGTGCCTGGTTTTTTAGAAAAATGTATTGTGCTAAAATTGTAACCGATAAACTAGATGTGTTGATGGGTGGCCATTCGGGTTTCCAAATGATTCTCTGTTTTACGGAAGGGTTCCCTGATCACAGCGTTCCTCAGCTCTCACTCCGCATGGTGAAGCCGAGCTCAGTGTCCTCGAGAAAGGCGTAATTACAACCTCTCAGCACCCGTCCACGGCGCAGACTGAGAACCATGTGTATATTCATCCGAGTCGCAAATTCCAAAGAGCCCTCGTAAAAATACTCCAGAATTCCCCATCACGTTCCTCTCTTTCAACTCTAAAACCAGCTGGTGCTCTCATTCGAGCAAAAGAAAGGAGAACCTGCGCTCACGTAGCTGTCCACGTCATTTCAAGACATAAAATCAAATTAGAATTTTAAATCACAATCAAAATCATCATCGTAAAAGATTAAAAGGGTCTATAATAATAAACTGAAAGGGTAATTTTTCTAAGTTATAGTAAATGTGTCAATTTAATTTTATAATCTATTTAAAATACCAGGCAGATCTGAGGCACTGTGTGGCTGTGACAGTTTGGACAAAAAATGTGATGTTAGTGAATGTTTCAGTTTGAGTGTATATTCCACCCGGTTTTCTACCAGGACAGAAGGCCTGCTGCTTGGTGTAATCAGCTCTTCAACACCGCCTCCAGCATCTTCAATCACCTCGATTAGGAAATGCACAGTGGCATCGCTGGCAGTGCTCACCTCTAAGCGGCCTGGGCAGCTGCCTTCACCGCCCGAAGTTCAGTTTCCCTGTCCGCACAGCGGAGGTCAGAATCTGGACCCACCTCCCGAGGCAGTTGTCAGAGTACGGTAGAATGCTGCAGAGAGAGCACTTTCGCACACTGTCTGTCGGGAAGTAACCGGCAGCTGCTGCTGTGGAGCCAGGAGCGAGGGAGCTTTGGCTCTTGCACAAAGGGGCCTTGAGTAGCGGCGGCTGAGGCTGACCTTCAGTCCCGCGGGCCTGGGCATCCACGGTGCGCAGTGGGGATCTCCGCAGTCACTAACCGCCATGATTGTGCTCCACACTCCCGAAACAAATGCATGGGGGTTTCCACACCGACAACCAATTGCGCAACTTCCCAGACACCAAATGGGTGTCCTGCAACTCAGTTCGGTTCTGACACTAACTATCCAAGGATGGCACCAAGCCTGGGGGTCGAGGGCTCGGTCACACGGGTGGTCCAGGTGCAACCCGGGGCCTCCTGTGGCTCCCAGTGACCAGCTCAAAGTCAGGGCTGCCACGAGCCCCTCCTAGAGTCCCACGCTCTGCAGGCCTGGCTCCCAGTGCAGGAAGACGCGCGACCGACTCCAAAGAGTGCACTGGAGCGCAGCCGAGGGAAGAGGTGTGCAGGGTGGGTGCGGGGAGCCTATGGGGCTTGCGTGCCTTCTGGGGACCCTGCCTCCCTGTGCCTCACAACACGCCCACCCCCGCAGCTCTCCACAGTCCATCGCTGATTTTTAATGGTGGCTCCGTTCTGCAGGCCCAGTGGGCCAGGGCAGGGGCGCCAATGACTGAAGTCCGCCCTGCCCTGCCCCTCCCTGGAGGCTGCCCTGAAAGTTCCAACCCCGATGACTCAGTTGGCCCCTCCAGCCACCTGCCCCATCTGAAGCTCTCCCAGCCCACCAGGACTAACCTTGCCGGTGCAGACCCAGGCGCTGTTGAGAAGGGCTTGTGATGAGTACCCAAAGAAGCTTCTCACTCTAACATGCTAGGAAATAGTGAAGTTTTAGGAGCTCTGTACCTAAAACTGGGAACAAGAACCACATATACATTTCTTGTTACATCACAATGTCACACTAACTCTCGAGGCTCTGAAATAAGGCAAAATATACAGTGTACCTCAGTACACAAACAATCCTCCCCACAGTTCTGGTAGCTGACTGAATTGGATGAGAACTGGGTTCAATGCTGACCTTATGGGGAAATTTGATTTGGTTTTCATATACTTCAGTTTGCACCCAGAATCATGGAAAGAACTAAGTTTGTGAACTGAGGTGCCACTGCATGCAAATAGAATATTCTATGTTGAAGACAAGGAAAGAGTCGGGAGCCTGGGAGCGCTCCCCAAGCCAGGCTCTTGGCCTGTGGCTACGTTAGTACACCACACAGGCGGGGCAGCCTGGGGTGACTGTCAGTGTCCACACTGGTGGACACTGCATTCCCTCGAGATTCCCCATCTTCTCCATGTTTTTCCTTTTCTCCAAATCTACCTGGATAAGACAAGGGACAGGATGACTTCTGGCTCCATCTCTAAATCCTGAACTGCCCCTGTTCCCTCATTTTCCAACACACATGCACGCATGCACACACACGCAGACACATGCACACACACATGCCGCTTCCTGAAAGGAATCTGTCGAGTGTGCTCTGCACACGCTCCTTCCCGCTCTGTCTCGTGAGTGTGTGAAGCTGGAGGAGGACGCTGTGTGTGTCCCGCTCTCACTCAGCTCTGTGCACGCGGAAGCCGTGGTGAGGAAAATGTGTGCCCAGTGCAGGCTCCGGTACTGAAGGGCGCCCTTTCCTCCCGGGTCACCCACAAACTACAAGCGACTTACAGAGACAACGCTCCCAGGCTCAGACAGAGCCAAGAACGCCCTGAGCCTGCAGAGAGGAATTCAGCAGGAAGCGCAAGGAGTGACCTGCTCCGGTCAGGCTGTCACTAGAGCAAAGTCCTTTTCAGAGCTCTTTCATCGCCCAGAAACAGTGGCAAATGCCTTGCAAAGTCTCACGCAGTGCTCGGGAGGGCTGATCGCTGCAGAGTGGTTGCGAAGCCCTCGGGAAACAACAGGATTTTCTTAAAGCCTGTGGAGCCCTAGGGCCCAGAGAGCTATCTCAAACCAGACAGACCGAACAGACTGCTCCCGAAGCAGAATGCGACTGGTTAAGGCCCAGAGCTCTGGGGCGTGGGCCTCCCTCGCTCGTGGCTCTTTCCAGCGTGTTCTTTGGCCCAACAGGACACTGTGGGTCTCAGCAAGCCTCGGGCTCCTAGAGTAACAGGACACGTGGTAAAATGAGCTCAGCACAAGGTCATATTCTTCTCTTAATCCTCCCAGCAGGACTGCACTGGGGCGGGGGACGGAAAAAGGGAGGCGGACAGCAGAGCCCGCGCTGACAGTGGAGGTGAAGGCCGCAGCTGGCTGAGGCTGAAACCGTGCGTATGCGCAGTGCTGCCCCGCGTGGCCCCTTCCGGCCACCTGCACGTCCACCCTGTCTTGACAGTCACTCGTCTGCACGTCTGTCTGCGCCTGGTCCTGTACCACGGTGCACATTCGGGCAGAACCAGGGCGGCGCTACTAATCCAAACAGGAAGGCGCTGAGATGTCTATCGGCCTCATTCCGCTGAACTTACTCTTTACGCCATTTTCTTTCCTGTAAGATGTTTCTACAAGTCGAGCCAAGTCTGTAACAAAGAAGGGCCTTGAAATCGTTCTTTTTCCTTTTTTCCTGTGACTCTGAAAGTTGGTGGCCAGCTGTGGCAGCTGTCTAGTTAATGAAGTTCCCGACAGGCTCCGGCCAGCACACGGCGTTTGCTGCACTGGCCGGGTCACTGGAAACCTGGCTGGAAGTCGGAGGGGAAGAATCAGCAGCACCTCACGGCAGACAATCCCCCCGCAGATGGCAACATCCGCTGCCGGGTCCAGCCGGGGTTCAGAGCGCTAGCTGAGGTCGCAGGTCCCCTGCGTTTCCTAGGATGAGGGCAGAAGGCACAGGGCACAAGGAGCGAGTGGAGAGGTCCCGAGCCCCAGAGCAGGAGCCTCTGTCCAAACGCATCCTCCCAGCTCACCAAGCAGCGTCTTCTCCACCCATGCATGCGTGCACGATGAATCTGAATGCACATTTGTTGATGTCCAGCAACTGTAGCTAGAATACTCTAAGACAGATTCTGCTTTGACTTTGAATAATCAGTGTGAACCAAATGGCGTCTCTGGGAGAGACCGCGTGGCCGCCTGCTTGTGGCTCTCGGCCCTGCCTGCCCTTAGGACGCAGCTGCCTGCCGGGTCCTCCGCAGGGTAAGCCCAGTGTTTCGTAGCACCAGCTTCTGCGTCCCTCTCCAGTGAGCGCAGGAAGGAATTTCAGAGTTCCTCACTGCAGCCTGAAGTGGTCTGAAGCCGTTTCATAGCATTAATTATTCCAGAGTGGGAGCGCAGCCCTCCCTAGCAGCACAGCTCCCTTTTGAGACCTCATTTCCGGGGCTTGAGAGTCAGTGCTAAATTAGGCAGTAGGTTTAAAACCGAGGCAGGGTACTGAGGCAGACATCCCTCCACTCTGCTATTTTAGGAGCAGCAGCGAAAGAGAAATGCTGCTGCTTGAAGGTGGTCAGACTCTGCCTCGGGGAGCCGGCTCTGGGCCTGGAGGGTCACTCGTCAGCACTGAGGGGGGCAAGCAGTCGGCCTCTGCCCGGCTGCTGTGGCTTCTGTGAAACAGAGAGTGTTTCCCTGATAGCATCACAGGGCTGTTTTCAGTGTTTGGTGAGATAATAGCCACAAGCTTGCTTTGAGAAATAACATCTATTAAAAACATTATGACGAGTCATTGCTGACTGATAACAGACAGCTGGGACCCAGACGTTTGTCAACGTTTACCATGTGGAAGGTCAGAAAGTTCGGAATCTAAGCACAGGTTTAAGGGTTCCAGTACCAAACAGCCATGAACAAATGAACAACTCCAGTGTTTCCTGCCCTCTGGATATTTTCTAAGAAGATAAGAGGTTTTCAACTAGATTTACATATGCTGTTGGTTCTCCTGAGGAAGACCAAATAGGTATGGATTGAGTTTAATGTTTATCAATAAAATAGTCAGAAAAACATGGTGCATTGGGGGTGATACTCCCAAATCCCCCCAAGCAGAGACAATGGAAAAGCAGCCTCTGTGGAGATGGCTCAGAGTACAAAACATAGGTATTGAATTTTCTAATGCTCTTGTAAATTATATTTTTATTTATTATCTAATTGCTGCTAAAAAGGTCAATATATTGAGAAGAGAAACTAAAGAAGTCTTAAAATGGAGAGAGGATCCAAGTTTGGTTTGGGCAACACAGGATGATTAAGATATTGGTTCTTGCCAGGCATGGTGGCACACTCCTGTAATCCCAGCACTTGGGAGACTGAGGCGGGAGGATTGTTGCAAGTTCGAGACCAGCCTGGGCTACAAAGTGTGCCCAAGGCCTGCCTGAACAGCATAGCAAGATCCTGTCTCAAAAAGACTAAAAAAAAAAAAAAAAAAGATATTGCTTCTTCCCAAACTCATCTATAAATCAATGCAATTACTATAGAAATCCTATCGTGTATGTGTGTGTGTGCGTGAATGTATGTATGTAAATTTTTAAGCTGATTCTAAAAAGTATGCGGAAATTAGAACCCTAAAAGAAATAGGATGATTTGCAGAAGAAAAAGTTGGGAGACTTACACTACAAGATTTCCAGATTTACACAAGTGCTACAGCAATTATGAGCTGGTGGTGCTGGTACAAAGACATTCACATGGACCAAGGAAGCAGAACAGGGGGTTAGAAACGAAGCCTTCCACACGTAGTCACTTGTTCAGTGACAAAGGTAACACTGCAAGCCAGCGACAAAAGAATGGTTATTTGAACAAATGGGTGGAGAAACTGAGCATCGGTAGGGACAAAGTGAACGGGGAGGTTGATCCTACCTCATACCATACACTGAGATTAACACAAGGTGGGTCATAAAACTAAAGGTGAAAACTAAAGAATTCACACTTTTAGAAGGAAGCAAGAAGACTGTTTTTATAAGCTTGGGGTAGATAAAGATTTCTCAAGTAGAACAAAAAATATATTAGTAATTTTTCAAAAGAAGATAATAAATTGGATTTTCATAAAATTAATGAATGCTATTCATGAACACTAATAATTAACAAATAGGCAACCAAAGACTGAAAGATGATGTTTATGATATTTATACTGACATACATAATCATGCACATCATATTTGTATTCCCTTATATAGTTATATGTATATTTGCACAATATATACATAGTTACATATTTAATACCCATTTATATATAATAAATAACTAATATCAAGATTATATAAAGAGCGTCTATAAATCCATAACAAAAAATTCAAGTAACTCAATTTCAAGTGGGAAAAAGTCTTGAATAGGCATTTCTTATCATCTCATAAAGGAACATCGCAATAACCAGTAAGCATAAATAAAGATTACTATAATTTGTATCAAGGAATTATAAATCAAAACTACCACTTCACATACTCCAGAATAGCTAGAACTAAAAAAGCTGACCACCACTGTTGAACAGGGTGGGAGCAAGAGGAGGTCTCCTACATTACTTGTAGGAATGTGAGTTCGTAGAACCACTTGGGAAGGTACTTGGCTGTGCCTACAAAAGCTAAAGCTAAGTCTATACCAGCTCTCTTCCTTGGTACAAGCCCAAGGGAAAGTGTGGGAGTATATCTACCAGAAGACATGTGCAGCTTCCTTCCTAATAACTGAACCTGAGTACCCAAATGTTCTCCAGCAGTAGAATGGGTAAGCAAACTGTGATTTATTCATGTAGTAGACTACTTCTAGAGAGTCCAACAAAGACGACTGATACATGCAACAACATATGGATTTCGCAGACATTATGTTCAGAAACAGAGAAAAAGCTAGTCACAGAACACACTGTATGGGCTCATTTGAATTAAATGCGAAAACAGACTAAAGTCTGGGAGAGTGGCCTCCCTCCAGGGAGCTCGCAATTAGGGAGGGGTGGGAGGGGACTCATTTGGGAGGAATCAAGCAGGCGGCCTCTTGAGCTGATTGCTTATTACAAAGGTGACGTTAACTGATGGTGTCAACTTGAGTGAGAACCACCTAAACTGGGTCAGCACAGTCTGGGCGTTGCTGAGGGGAGTCGCAGAAGACGAAGACCCACCCTGGTGTGAGCGGCACCAACCAGGCGTGCTGCCGGGATGGAATAAGGGGAACAGAAGGAGGCTGCTCCTGTTTCTTCGCCTGCACCTCGGAGGAGGTCATCTCCTGGCTTCCCGCCACACCCTTCGGCCTCCTGATACGGGCTCGCAGGGGACTCTACAGTGAGCTCCAGGCCTCCGGCTGAATCCTGCGGATCTCCAGCACCGACAGCCCTTCTGCACTGTTCCACACTGACTCTCCAGGCAGCCCTTGTGAGCCAATCTAGTAAATTCTTATATATCTCTGTATTTTGCATTAAATCTGTTTCTTTAGTAAGCATGACTGACACAATGAAAGTCCATGTATCTGTAAAGTTCACTAAGATGCAGTAAGATGTGGTCATCGCTGCATGTAAATTATACTTCATTTTAAAAACTAAAGAGGAAAGGGCAAGGGATATAGCTCAGTGGCACAGTGCCGGCCTGGCAAGCACAAGGTCATGAGTTTGATCTCTGGTACCAAAACAAAATAGAAGAGGAAAAGGACACAAAGGGCCATTCACCTTTCCGATGGTAACAGGTGACCTCCTTTCTGCAGTGGGGCTCTTGCTCCTGGCTTTGAAGACGCCCTGAAGCTCAGGCACCCCATGTCACAGTAAGGCCAGGAGAGTACAGGGTCCTGCTGAAGGCCTAGTATGGTAAGGCCTTCCAGGTAAGGTCCTGCTCTGACCCGGTCTGTTCTCCTCACTCCACTTCCCCAAGCACCTCAAGTCAGCTGGCCTGAGCCGTTCCCACCCCAGCAGGACGCCGTGGAACTTGCCAGCACATCGCCCCCGCTGGGATTCTGTCTCTTGGGATTTTCCCCGCCATATCCCTATCACCACTTACCTTTCAAAGCTCCGCTCAAGCCCCCCGCTTTTCAGATGGTTTTATCCTTTCTTCAGTAGACCGGTCCCTCTCCAGATCTGAGTTACAGTACTTACTCTTCCTACCAGTATTCATCAGCATTCGCTGGGCACCAAGCATGGCGCGTGTGTTCGTGCACCTCGCCTGGGGTCTGACTGGCTTGAGGGCAGCAACAGTGACTCATTCATATTCTTATTTTGGATCATTGTAGAGACAAAAAAAAAAAAAAGGATGTAAAAATAAATGCATAAAACTAGCAAAAATGGGAATATGAATACACTAGACTTCATCAAAATTTGAAATATTTGCATTTTAGTGGATACTGTCAAGAAATTGAGCTGGGCATGGTGGTGCACACCTGTAATTCTAGCACTCAAAAGGCTGAAACAGGACTGTCCCTGTGAGTTCGAGGCCAGCCTACCTACATAGTGAGTTCAAGGCCAGCATAGACTACATCGTGAGATCCTGTCACAGGAAAAATGAACGGAAAATCTACAGAAGCAGGAAAATAATTGCAAATCATATAACTGATAGGCTATCTAGCTAACTATTTATCTGGGACAAATAAAAAATTTCTACAATTTAACAAAAAGACAAACAACTCAATATAAAAAGTGAGCAAAAAGATTTGAATAGATATTTCTCCAAAAACTAACATTTAATGGTCAACAAGTTCATAAATAGATGCTCAGTATCACTGTTCAATGGAAATAAAAATCAAAACCATGAGGTCCACTTCACAGTAGGACAGCTTCCGTCAAAACTGAGACAATCACAGGTATTGATAAGAAGGAGAAAAATTGGGACTGAGGAGAATGTGAAATGTTTGTAGCCACTTTGGGAATAGTTTGGTAGTTCCCAGGAATGTTAAACATGACTTTACCATAGGACTAAAAAGTCCCACTCCTAAGTATATACCCAAGAGAGTTGAACACACGTATCCACCAGGACTTGTGCATGAAGGTTCATAACATCATTATTTATAGTAGCCAAAAATTGGAAACAACTATACTATCCATCAATTGCAGAATGAATAAAAAAAAAACCCTGGTGCCTCCTTACACCGTTATTCAGCCATAGAAAAGAAATGAAGGTTTGACACATGCTGTTACGCAGATGAGCCCAGCAGAGTACAAGGCTCGAAAGAAGCTGGGTGTGAGAGGTCTCATGTTGGATGATTCCATTTATAGGAAACGTTCCAAGCAGGCAGATGCATAAGGCATGTGCACGCATGCAGGACAGGAGGAACATGCGTGGAGGACAGAAAAGGCATGCATGAACGCTCGGACTTTGGAGACAGAAGGGGTGGGGGGTGAGTGCAGATGGATATGAGTGTTTTATTGGGATGATGAAAATAGTATGCAATCAAAGGGTTGTGATGGTTCTTACAACTTTGTAAATAAGCTAAAAACCACAGAGTTATACATCATAAAATAGTGAATTTTATATACATGAATTATACCTTTTTAAAGAATGAATAAAAAATCAACATCTAAGTAGGTAAAAATCTAGGTAACAACTCAGGATTTGTGAGGTTATATAAAATAAGAGTCCCCAGAATGCTGGATCCAGTGGTGTTATGGTTGATACAGTGTGTCCACTTGAGAAGTCTGGAAGCTTAACTAAGTAACTCAGCAGTTCTACATCCTAGGGTGTAGAGGACGCGCCCTTACCACTCTAAAATGTTGTTCATTGTGTGAACTTGAGAAGTTTAAAAGTTTAAGTGACTTAGCAGGGGCCAAGGTCCTCACTGTAAACATCCTCAGCCTGTGCAAGAGGAGGGCTCGGAGATGGCGTGAGAGCTACACCCACCAGACAGCGGGCAGCCTGCTACAATACAAGGGAGGAAAAGAGGCGTGCTTCCTTTTTGCTGTTGTTGCTCTTGCTGTCTTCTGCCACTTTGAACTGTTGCCCCTTACTACGCCACCCTGCTTCAGAACCAACTGAGTATGGATTGAAACCTCCACAAATTGTGAGTTAAATAAACCTTTCCTTCCTTAATTTTGAATATTGAGTATTTTGTCCCAGCAATGAGAGGATAGTAACCAAGACAGAATTTGAGTACTGGCCCAATGACACCATGGTGTTCCCAGTCTTTCCTTGCCTCAGAGCAGGAGGCTTCTCCCTGCACCAGTGCTGATGGCAGTGTCAGCTGTCCATACCTGAAAGCCATGAGCTCAACCAGGCCCCTGCCTCCCACATCAGCAGGCAAGGCTGAGAACCCACGAGACGCCAGAGCCTGTTCAGATGGCATCCACACCCCCCCACCACATCTCCTTATAACCCCACAATTCTGTGGAGGAAATGGACCCAGAACAAAAGAGGTATTCATGAGTTCATCCTTCAACAAGCCAATCAAAGGTAAGTAAGGCAAAAGAATAATAAAAGAAAAAGACAAAGAGGAAGAGGAGGAGGAGGTCTTCAAACAAAATCTGCAAGCTCTTTTGATCCAGTTGCTTATGTCAGAATCAATAGAGATGTTTTCTTACACTTTGGAGAATGAGAATTGGAATTTGCTGAAATTGAACCTAGAAGCACTTAGATTTTTTTCCATGGCCCTAGAACAATGGCACACATTCTGTTTACAAGAAGCACTGACCACCGGGGCTGATTTTATTCTCAGCTGTCTGTTTTCAGGACTGTGCCAGATGGGCTCAGCCATATTGATGGACAGTGCATGAATCAAGCCCTTGAGGCATTGCTGGAAATATGTAAAGTATTTCCCTTTAGTGAACGCTTGTTTCCGGAAATGTCTTCAAAGCATGACGTGAACAGGAAGGTGTACGAGCAGCAGAGCACCATTACACCTTCTCTGGAGTGAAATTTTATTTCAGGAACAGGAAATGATCTCAAGATTAAACAGTTTTATGCAACAAACAAAAATTAGGGTGGCAGTACACGTTAGCTTGTGTTATGTGGGTTTGTTTTAATTAAGCTCTGATTACCACAGCTGCTGCTCATTTATCTAACACCAGAGTTCTGGTGAATCAGAATCAGAGAATGTCAGGGCTGGCACTGGGGCTTTAGCACGAGAGTAACATGTCATGGTAACTGTCCCCAGGAAGACTGAATTGCTGTAGGATTTCGCCTAAAGCCCCATGAAATTCATGGCAAGGAGAGCATTGTGTGGAGCTATGGAGTGAGAAGCAGCTGTCTCCCCATCACACCACCTATCAGGTCTCTAGGGGCCCCTGTTTCCCATTAAACAAACACTGCAGTTGTTGAAGACTTTCAGAATTATCTTCCTTCCTTTATGGTGTGAGTTTATCTCCATGTTCTTTCATCTGAATGGATGTAAGATTTGTAACAGGTTTTCTGGTCAATGGGTCCTTTAGGCTGATCAGCAAGGCAGTTCTAGATTGGGCCAGTGCAGTTACAGAGCATAATTTTCTGGTTGTAGCCTGTGAGAGGCTCTGTCCAGTGGAACCACTCGCATTGGCCAAGCCCTAATGCGCCTGCTTTGCTGTCTCCCCAAATCCTATCCTGGCCATGCTTCCCTTCCCCACTTCACACGTGCTGAACTCTGGCACCTAAATCTCAAGCCGAATTCAGTGTGCACTCTCCGTACGAGACAGGCTCAAACAAAGACTTTAGGACCTCTGGTTTGGGAGCAGATTTGAACTGTGATGATGCGTGCAGCAGAAGATGTTTTGTCCCAGACTCCCCCCAAGGCAAGGCCTTCCCCGTGATTGCTCCAAGGTGCGCCATGCACCATTCAACCCCAATTTCTTGGCCAACACTGATGGTGCCTCAGGCCTGCATCCCAGCCAGAATCAACCTCCTGCAAATGGGCTTGGGGAAGACACCTTGGAATCTTTTAAGCCTGGAGAGACTGCCGTTGGGGCACTCAAGTGCCACCCCTGCAGTGAGGCAGACATCACCTGGCTGAGAGGTGAGGTACTGTTGTTCTGCTTCTCAGTTAAGAGCTGGCTATTGGTTACCTGATGTTTTCTAAACTTTTTCTGCACCTTTAGATAAAAGAAGCTTTTTATTTTCAATCTGAAGGAACTCAATTCTGTTCCTGGTAACTTGGTGAAGTCTGAAAAATGTCTGGCAGCTAGGCTCACATCTCTCTGCTCACCAAGGTACACAGGGAACTTGGGCTCAGTACACACACATTAATGAACGGATGCTGTGGGAATTCCTGTTGTCCTCAAGTGGCACTCCTCAGAAGCCAGCACCAAGCTGTAGTCAACAGTGCTGAAAGATGGGAAGTAGGAAAATGCAGTGGGAGGAAGACCCTGTGCCCCAAAATCCCCGGCAGCAAGACTGGAACTCAGGGTGCAGGCCTGCAGCTGCTGTAACTGGACTGGGCCAGGTGCTGGCACTGAGCCGGAGGTGGTAATGCTCACTGGGCAGACAGGAAGGGAAGGATGGAACCCCGTGCCTGTCTCTGGGCCTCACTGAACAGAGCACTGGTGTGCACGCACACACAAACAGGAACACAAGTAGAGGCACACACGCATACATACATGCACACACAAGTACATGTCCACACATATGCACACATGTATAGCAGAGTGGAGAACAGGTCTGAGGGCAGACAGGTACGGGGCCTCCCCTGGAGGTCTCAGGAGGACAGGAGGACAGCCCTGTCCCCGCCTCTGCAGACCTGGTCCAATGGTGGAAGATGGAGCTAGCAGAGCAATCGCCCTGAGTTTCTCAGGTCCTGTGGTCCCTGGAGGGTCTGTGCACACCGGGGTTTGCACCCTCTGCTCTCACATCCACACTGAAAGCTGGCTTCTGACAGCACGGTGCTTGGGGTTTGGGACTGGAAGCTGATCACCTTCACCAGCGGGGATGGCACCCTCATAGCGGACAGACAGGAGCACCATGTGAGGACAGAAGTCAGTTGTCAACACCCCAGAAGACAGTCCTCGAGAATCCCTATGTCAGTCTCAGACCTCGGCCTCCAGAGCTGTGAGAGCTGGGTTCCTGGTGCTGATAAGCCATGCAGGCTGTGGTGTCATCAAAGCAGCTCAAATAGACCAAGTCAGGAAGCACTTAATTAACTTGACTATGTTGCTCTACAGATGATGATGTGCACAGTAAATTCATCTACAAGAGAACTGGGCTTTAAAATAGTTAAAATCATAATTATCATACAATACATTCTTGCTTGTCATTTAGGAAAAAAGTTATGGGAAGAACCATTTTGGGGGGCCAGTATTGGGACTCACCCATGGGTAGCCCACATAAGCCTGGAGAACCAGCCAGCCATGCCTTGGAGAAGCCATGAGTGTCTGGAGCAGCTTGCACTGCATACCACTGCCTCCTGGGGAACCTGGGCTAGGAGAAACCCAGGTTCCTGACCCATTCCCCTACACTGTGACAGGTAGCCAACATGGAAGTGCCTGGGACCCCACAACCCACTTCTCTGGAGGAACCCAGGAAAATGTTAAGGTGCAAAAGGCAATCTCTGGCTTCCAACCCAAGCAGAACAAGTCCAGGAGACATGGACCTGGAAGAAAGAAAAAATCATACACCTGAAGTCTCTTGTATGATGGCAACTGAAGTAAAGAAACTACTTCAGGGGCTGTAAAAGAAATCAGATCGGAAATAATATCTCAGGTAAAAGAAGAAATGACAAACATGATAAAAGGGTTACTAAACATATTTAAAGAAGATATAAATTTTTTAAAAAAGAGAAGCATAGGAGAATGAAGGAAACTTTGAATGAATAATATAGAGAAGGATTGGAATGCATGAAACAGGCTCAAAGAGATATCCAGGAAATTAAAAACTCCATTGAAAGCTGGCAAAACTGCTTGAAAGAAACTGAAGATAGACTTTCAGACCTTGAAAACAGGATGGCAGTTAACAATCACAAAAGGAAAGATCTCTTAAAAATAACAAGGAACCAGGAAATAACAATTCAACAACTGCAAGATGATGCAAAGAAAAATAATCTAAGAGTGATAGGTGTCAGCAAAAAAGCAGGAGTCAATACAAATGACATAAAGAGACTATTTACAGAAGGAATAGCAGAAAACTTCCCAAGCATGGGAAAAGGACCTGACATACTGATTAAGTGAGGCATATATACTCCAACTAGCCATAACCAAAATTAATCTTCACCCAGACATATAATAATCAAGATCCCAGAAATTCAGCACAAGAACAGAATATTAAAGGTTTTTAGAGAAAAGAAACAGATCACCTATAAAGGAAAGCCCATCAGAATCACAACAGACTTCTCAACACAAACCATCAAATCAAGAAGAGCCTGGAGTGAAGTATTTCATTTTCCAATCCAGGTTGATATACCCTGCAAAACTATCTTTCAAAATTGATGGAGAAATAAGATACTTCCATGACAAAGAATAATTGAAGGAATTCATGACCACCAAGCCAACCCTACAAAGTGTACTGAAGGATGTTGTAAAGAGGGATAAAGATGACCACATTTCCAGGAACAGCAGCAGAGTGGGTTCACCAAGTGAGGTAGACAACTGAATGGAGGGAGAAAGTACAGAGTCAGTAACAGGGAAAAAGCATGGCAGAGATGAGCCAGTGCATGTTGGCCATAAACTTTAATCTAGATGGCCTCAATTCACCAATGAAAAGAAACACAGGCAGAGCAGATCAAGAAACAAGATCCATCAATATGCGGTATACAAGAAACAAATTAACTCGAAAGGAAATTCATAGACTGAAAGCCAAAGGAGAGAAAACAATGCCCCATGCAACAAGGAACCAGAAAAAACCAGGGGTAGCTTTTCCATCAACTGCATAATGGATAAGAAAGATACAGCATTTTTATACAATGGAAAGCTACTAAGCTATAATCATGAGGCTCTTGTAGGTAAATGGATACAACTTGTGATCATGCTCTTGAGTGAAATGGGTTGGATTCACATAGGTGAACATCATGCTGTCTCCTTAATATAAAAAATTTAAGATGTTAGTAGGATCCAAAATATACATAGATATTGTGAAAGTGAAAGGGGAGGAAATGTCTAAAAAGGTAAGGTGATAGCCATTGTTTATTCCTATTATTTTGTTTTAAAGTCTTGTATCATTTTCATTGTTTTGTTTTGATTGGTTTTATTCTGCTTCATTTTGTTTGATTGTATTATATCTGATGGCATGGGCAGCTATTTTGAGGATAACAAGAGGCATTATGGTAGCCATTGTTGATTTCCTATTATCTTGTTTTGAAGTCCTGTATTGCTTTCACTATCTTTTTTATTTTTTTACTTTTTTATTTTATTTATTTATTTATTTTATTTATTTATTTTTTTGCAGCATCAGGGATTGAACTCACAACCTCGCGCCTGTCAGACAGGTGCTTAAGCCACTGAGCCAAACTCCCACCCCTGGTTTTTTGAGGCAGGGTCACACTGTGTAGCTCAGGCCAGCCTTGCGCTCACGCTGTAGCCCAAGCCGGCCTTGAGCTTACAACGCTCCTCCTACCTCAGCCTCCTGAGTGCTGGGATTAAAGGTGTGCGCCACCATGCCTGGCTACTATTTTGTTTTGAATAACTTTATTCTGTTTTATTTCGTTTTTTATTTTCTTAAAAATAAAAAAAATTTTAAAGAAACATATTTTCTTTTGCTCAAATAACCATATTTGTATAGAAGTATGTTTTGAAATGGAAAAGCTCTAGAAGTAGCAAGGTTATCTTTTGAGTTCATGAACATTTTTACTGTCATGTAAGTTACATTAAAATGAATAGGTGCTGAGGATGTACACTGGATGAGAGTGTGGATCTCACTGGGTTTCACTGGGGACTGTTGCGATTTCAGGCCCAATGCAGTGTCAAGTGTGAATCGGTAGCAACAGAGAGGGGCTGATGACAGTCATGCGTGGCTGCCTCGGAACCCCACGTGCTCTGCTCTGGCAACACCCTAGAATTAGACATGGAAATTGGAATCTAAATTCTTGCCAGGAAAACTCTGCGTTTCTCTTGCAAGCTCGATTTGGGGGTGGCAGTATAACAGAACTGTTCTTTGTGCGTGACCCCATGGAATGCATCTGAACAACACAACAGTTGAGGCTATGAGGTAACTGCGCAGCTACTGTAGTTGGATGGTAACAAAGTCAGCTCAGCCTGGGGAAAGTGACAGCATAAAACTCAGCTGATTTGCCTCTTCGCAAAGACATGAAATTGCATGTATTTGTCTAGAGCATTCTGATAATAGCAGTAGAGGGATAGATTTTTGTTTCTTGGAAAGCAAATGATTTGGAAAGATAGTTCACATCCAGTATATCATCGTAGCAATAAACAAGTGTCAGGAAATGTCTTGTCTTTCCTCAGGATTTGATGTTACTGAGTAGCTTATTTAGGGTGATGGCATATTTTCTGCACAATTCTCAAATCTTACCTGGACCATGTACACATCTTACTTTCAGGTCATCAGTTTCTCTTTGTAGAGATAACAAAGCAGTGCCTATTAGTGAAGGAACATCAATTTCTCTCCTGCCAGAATGGTATTGGTGCATGCACAGGTGTCCTCACATGATAAATAAATGTGTTACTCAAAGGCTGTGTGGAAGTTGGGTCATTTTCCCATTGGCTCATGTTATCTTGTTGGTGATGTCACATCTTCCTTCCAGGCTGAACTTCAATTAACTTCTAACACTTTTGGTTTCTCTTTAGTCCTGTAGTCTTCCCAAAATTTTCCATATTCATCTTGGTCACCTGAAAAACACAGAAATAGTCAGGAAACTTTATAGTTGGAGGATTCTTTTTTTCAGACAAATAACTGCCCTCCTCTCCTTGATGAAAGACATGCCTGCAAATAATAAGCACATTTACCTTTTATTGGGAGATTAAATCCAATGAGTGTGCATTGAATGATCAATGGATGCTGTGCTGGCTGGGACTGAGCCATCAAGGACTTGCTGGATCCCAGGGGTTATAGTTAGGGTTTGCAAGGAAATAAATTTAAAACAGGACACATAATTTATAGGATTATTTTATAATATTCACCCAAAGAGTCAAATGCAGAAGAATGCAAGAGCTCTGTCCACCCACTAGAGACCCAAAGAATACAGTTGAGGGCTGGATCCTACAGCAGTGTCCTGCACGAGTCCAGCTGAAGACCTCGAGCCCATGATAATGCCCCCCATGAGCCCAGCTGGAGGCCTAGAGCCCACAACAATGTCTCATGCAAGTCTGTTTCATGGATCTGCACTGGGAAGGCCCCAAGGTCTGTGGTGGAAGCCAGAAGGTCTGTGCCAAAGGTATGGTCTAGAGCTCCCCTGAAGAGAACCATAACCAACCTCAGTGACAGTGAGGACCCAAGCTCCTCTGACAATGAGAACAGCCAACTTCATAACAGGAAAGCCAGCACAACAAACTTCTCCAGGAGAATCAGCAGCGCACCAGCTCTCCAGTTCTGCTTTTCTGCGGCTGGCAACAATCCTCAATGGGAGCGGGGGGAGCTTCCACACCAAGCACCACCCTGACTCAGTTCAGCTGCGTGTTTCAAATTGACCATTAGTTAATCCACCACACCAGGAGAACAAGGGGCAGGTGTGGACATTTCTCAGTCACTACCACCCTGGAAGAGTCACTCTTGCCAGATGCCAGGAGAACCTTGATACCCTGATACTTTTAGGATTCTGCATCTTCTCTTTATGGGAGAATGATGAGGAGCTCTCATACGGTGGACACAGTGCTCACAGTCGCACCTGCACTGCCACCTTACTGTATGATCCTGCACAGAGCCTGTCCGGGGTCCTGTGCCTGGCCTCCGCAATCAGGGATTGCAGGGAAGCCTGAGGCGTAGCCTGGAGCTGGAGCATTTGCCCAGCATGATTGGGGGTCTGGGCTCCAGCCCCAGCACTACAAAAAAAGAAAAACAAGAGAGTCATGTTAATTTCTCTCCTTCTTCCACTGCACTGTAGATGTTTTTCTACTAAACAGCTTATCATGTGGTAGGTTGGTATGGTTTAGACTACAATGTCCCCCCATGTGCTCAAAGGTGGGCTTGGGAAGATGATGGGGCCAGAGGTGAGGGCTGCTGTACTCATCAGTGGATTCATTCCCCGACGAGTTCACCGCTGAATGTGGTGGGGCCTGGTTGGAAATGTGTCCTAGGAGGAAGTGTTCTTAGCCCCATCTCTCCCCTTTTCTTTCTGCTTCTTGGCTGCCATGGGTTGAACAGCTGTTCTCCACCATGTCCTCCCACCATTCTGTTTTGGCTTTGCAGCTGACCAGCCATGGACTGGATCCTCTGAAACCATGAGCCAAAATAAACTGCTTCTTTAAATTTCAAGTGTTGCATATTTTGTTCTGGTGGTGTGCAAGTGTAATACAGGATACACTATGGAATCATACAAACCTCAGTTTTAATTCATTTCTGATAGCTAGTAACCACATGGTGTGTCTGTGCTTCAATTTTTCTCATTTTAAAAATAGATTTATTATATACTACTTCACAGGGCTGTTGCAAGGATTGGTAGTAACATATGCTCACATCTAGTACAGTGCATACAGATAATTTACATTCAACAATTAAGTTATCATCCTTGTCTTCCTTATTTTCATCATCATCATCACCATCATCATCAGAAGTGGTTATTGACATCTCTTTATTGCTATTAAATCTGGAGATCTGTGACCTAAGACCTGCGGAGCACCAAGCATAGCAGACCCTTAATAATTACTCACTGAAAGAACTCAGAGGTAAAGTTGGCACTTGAGGTTCACATCCATGAACTCCAGATTCCTTAAGCCCCACCAGCCCATGGCTATGAGAAATTCCATTTCCCTGTATCCTAAAACACCTGTCCACACAGCTCCTTGGTCTCCTGACATGCGCTTCATGGACTCATCTGTGTGTTTCCAGGTGGCCTCTTCTGAACCAGGGCTCCTCCTCTGCCTTGCAGGCCATGCAATAACACTCCGTGGCACCAGAGTGCACAGCAGTCATGGCCCCTGATGTCGCACCCGGTAGACAGCTACTTGGCAAAAGCTGGAGGGCCCCATGAGGCTGGGCGGCTGGAGAGAGACAGCCCCATGCCGCTGGCAGCCGCCCCCCTCTCACATCACCGCGCGGCCTGCTCTTCCCTCCTCAGGAGCCACATCTTCGGGGGCCGCCAGCCGCTCGTGAAAACCACTGCTCCTAGGACAGACAGAGTCTCTTGATCTTTGGGGACACGTCTGAATGGTTACCCAGCTAAAGGCAAGTTTGGAAGTCAGTACATCGCCTTCCAAGATAGTGACAGGCAACACTCAGAGAAGGGCTCCTCACTGCTTCCTTCCAGCGCGAAGCAGAGGCTTTCCAGGAGGCCCGGGGGCGAGCACAAAGTCCAGAACACATCCCTTCCCACTAGCCACACGACTGCCACCCCGCTGCAGGACACTGGCTCGTAAGCAAAGCAGAAAGAGCAACTGTGCAAGTGTCACCCAGACCCAGCCTCCTTTCTGTCCCACACAAGGGGGGCCAGGCAGGGCTCAGAACAACCAGGTGACCGCCATGCTCTGCGGAGTCCCAGGGACAATGGACACAGGCTGGGTGAGGGTGCCACTGGCCTGGGGACAGGCTTCGAGGACACAGGGGACCCGGGTCCACGGCTGGATGGGAGTCCAGGTGAGACCAGGAGGGAGGCGTTCCGCTGTGACTGCTGTGCTTGGCAGATGTCAGGTCACTGGGTGCCGCACAGCAGTGAGGAGAGGGCTTCCAGAGGGTGATGATTAATGGCCCCCTCGGTTTCCTGCTGATGCTGGCGGCTTTGTGTCATTTTGTTTTTTATGTTAACTTATGCTCACAGGATTAGGATGTAGCATTATGCGGTCATTTAATTTAATTGAAGTACGGAACTTCATGGTCCCAGTTTCCCGTTTCCCGTATAGATTTCAGTGATTTAATCTCCCCTCAGCTTGCCGTTCCTCATGGCAGTGATAGCACATTTACACTCGCACCTCACCTTCCTTAGCGGGTGGCGCTGCACATGGCACAGCTCATTACCCCAGGAGAGCACTGCCAAGCAAATGCCAGCAGATCTGAAGCACTTTCTGAGCTCTTCCATGCATAAAAGGTGCAGCCCTTACGACAGACATGAGTTCCCTGCTTAAATTACTCAGGACCAGCGAGAAGCCCTACTTATGAGCAAGGTTCCTCCTGGCTGCGCCTCTCCCAGCTCGGAAACGCACAGTGCAGGTAACACCAGGGAGCTCACAGGCCCTCCCCTGGAGGAGTGTGGAGTCTGTGTCCCCAAGGGCCAGGGGACACCCAACAGGAAGTGCAGGAGAGAAAACAGGTCGCTGCCCTCCCTGTTTAAGAAGCTACAGAGGTGAGACCTTCCTGCGGGCTCAGGTGGCCCGGGGTGTCCAGAAAGGCCCGCAGCGGCCACCACAGACAGCGGCTTCAGCACTCTGGTTTCCTAAGGACCAGAAAAGGAGGCAAAGCGGCCGAGCCTTCTCGTGGGTGTGGTAGGGACGGAGCCCTTCCCCGTCTGCTGGGGGCTGCAGGGAGGAAGCAGCGGGGTGGGCGCATCACTGCTTGCTTCCTCACGTGGCCGGGCTTTCCCACTGAACCTGGCCCAGGACTCCTGCTGCAGAGGCCACGCAGTGCAGGAAGGAGGGAGCTCGGGAGCGGGGCCTGGGGACAGCAGGCACTGGCCCTCGGCCTTGCCGGGGTCAGCAGCCTGGGCGCCTTCCGTCTTCACCTCGCTGGTGCACCAAGCACGCAGAGTCAGTGCAGACCCACAGGTTCGGGGCTGGGTCCCCGCCTTTAGATGCCAGCTGCTAGCAGGGTCTCCAGCCACCAAAGGCGCCTCTGGGTTCCCACGACCCTCCACGGCTTAGAAACACTGAATGGTTTGCACAACTCATAAAGCACCATTCCTACGGTTTATTACACAGGCTACAAGCTGGACCAGCAGGCAGGCAAGCCCAAGAGGACTGGGAGGGGCCAGGACAGAGACCACTGCCCCTGCCTCCTCTGAATCAGGGAGCTGTTGCCCTCCAGGTTGTTGCTACCAACCCAGTATGTATACCAGTGTCCTTGGTATAGGAGAAATAAAACTCCCAACCCCGTAGATGTTGACTGTGCCGCGTTCGTGATCCCACAACATGGAGAAATGAGATTGTGAACCAAAGGAGGAAGTTAGGAGAGTTTTGTTGGAAATAAGGAGAGAGGAATAGCTCCTGGATTTCCAGGAGGGATCCTGAGTGGGTGACCACCGAGGCCCTTTGGCAGGGGTAATTTATACAGCAAAGTGACCACGCCTGGTACAACACAGGTCAAACTGATCAACCTGTAGGATCCCAAGCGTAACTGCTGAGCTGATACTGATCCGGTAGGGCAGCAGGTCATGCAGTAAGGGCACACAGAAGAGCAAAGGCATTTTGGGAAGGGGTGCTCCGGGCACCCACCTGAGTGACTGAAGCCTGTCTCGACTTCCTGGTCCACGTGGTGCTAGTTACAGCACGGTCCCAAGTTACTGCTTACACCTCAGGGAGGCGCGTGAGCCTGGTCACCGCGTCTCCGTCTTGAGGCCTGGTCTTCAGGTGCGCCTCCGACCACAGTCCTGATGTCTTCGTTTCTCCTTGACTTCCTTGTCGGCCCAGTCCCTCTCTGACTGTGTAATAATTTCTCTCAAGTTTAGCTGCCTATAATGCCCTGACTTTGCCTGGAACCACACGTCACACAGGAATGAGTGATTAAATCATCGCCACAGGTTGTAACTCAGTCGGAGGCCAGGTGGGTCCCCGCTCCCACACCCTAATGTCACGGCTGTCCTTTCCAGAGAACTGTCCTCCAGAGCCCCTGGGCAACACACACTCGGCAGTACAGGGGCTGGTGGACAACGGAGACTCTCCCAGAGCTCAGCAAGTTTCAAGGCTCCTGGAGCTCTGGGCCAGGAATCCTAGGCAAAGTCAGCTGGAATCGCCCCTCCCCTCCATGGGAGCCTGAACCCAGGCCTGCTGTGTGCCACAGGACTCTGCCAGTGAGCCGCACCCTCAGGCCAGACCCATTTTCTATCGCCCAGGCAGACGCTCCTGGGTCGTGGGCACCATGCACATGTGTCGAGCTGGCAGGCCTGGAGCCCAAGGGTGGGAGGGGGAGGTGCACCGGCCCACTTCCTGTTCCTGGGACAAAACCCTGGACGCCAGGAATCAAAAGAGGAGAGGTGACCTAGGCCGTGTGTCCCTGCTGTCTGTCGGGTCACTGTCAGCTAGTGGTGTCAGGATGCAAGACATCCACACGGGCTGGACATTGGGATCCCCTCGCCACCAGTATTGCTTATTCCTGAACAATTTCCAGGTGAGAAGGCCAGGCCGGAAGCCCAGCTTACAGGCTTCCCGAGTCTGTAAGGACTCCAGGAATTATTTTTTTTTTTTTTTTTTTTTTTGGAATGAGTTTCCTTGAAGGAAAAAAATCACTTGAACAACTTTTGTGCTCTGAAGCAGCAGGTTTTTTAATTACGGTTTTCGTCTCTTGATTTCCTGGTCTCCTTTCTGCCTTTTATTTCCCTTGTCTGACCTCGGACTTGAAGGCAGAAGTGGCAAGGCTGAAGGACTGGTGAAAGGACAGTCTGCCAGCAGAGCCAGACCGCAGAGGCAAAGGGAGGACCTGGGGCAGGAAGGGCCCACGGTGACACCTCCACGGGCCCCACCCCCAGGCCGCACGCTCAACCAGGAGCAAGGGGCTGAATCCTAGTCAGCGGCCGCCCTGCGCCAGTCCCCTTCCGGAGGAGCACCCCCTCTTCAGAACACAGGAGACTTGAGGGACTTTTTTGATCCAAGCCACAGCAGAGGGAACCCTTGAAACTAGTTTCAGGAAACACGACTAGCAGTCAGGAGAGGAAAGCAAGCTACTTGGCTTGCTTGTTAAATACTGGGATACTGGCATCTTTAGTTCTAGCATGAGGCATGGTGATCTGCGTCGGTGAGCAACTCACCAGCAGTCCTGTAATTCTGTCAGCGCTGGCGCATTAACTCCTGGGCCTACATGCGGTCTTTGTTCCTTTAATCTGTGGCTTTCCCCATCGTTCCAAACCCCAGAGATACGGTGTGGTCCGGCAGGTTCTGGCACACACCCCGCACTAGCCCCTTTGCAAGAGGTCCCTGCCTAGCACTTTGCTGTGGCTGTCACCGAGAGGAGCCACGGGCGCCATCAGACATGTGGCCCTCTAGGCCAGGTGCACCGGCGGCCGGAGTGGAGTCCACCAGGTCTCCACGGCGGGTGGAAGAGCAGGACCTCTGCGACCATGACTGTCACCTCACTCCATCTTTTTAAAACCTGACTCAGGAACCCCATTGCTGACCCGCCACGAGGAATTTCATGCTCCACCATCACCGGGCCTTTTTTTCCACTCCCCATCCCCAGAGTCAGGACAACAAAATAACAGAGAGACAGTGACTGGGACACTGTCCCCACCCCGGCTCCCTACCAGGCACTGCTGACCAAGCCTCTCCGGAGGCCGCAGGAGCCCGTCCATCCAGAGGCTTTACTATGGACTACAGATTAAAACCACCCAGAGACGCTGCTGCCCCTGCCCGGTGGCCACTGTACCAAGCGCTGAGGACACGCAGCACAGTGGCGGTGTGGAACCCCGGGCACGGCGCCGGCAGGCTGGGAAGGACACGGCTGGTCCTCGCAGGCAGGCGTGCTGCTGCCTCAGGCCTGGAAGGTCCAGCCCCGGTGCTCACTGCGCAGACGCGAAATCACCTGCGTTCTCACAGTGGCTGTGCTTTCGGTAGTCAAGACTGGGGTCGTCCAGATGTCCTTCATGAGGGGAAGATGACCACTGTGGGACATCCAGACCCGGGGCACCACTGAGCACTGAAGAACCGGGTGTGGATGAGACACGGGCTGGGGGGAAGAAACCCTGATCCAAGGATGGGTACCACTGAGGGTATCTGCGGGGTGCACGGAGACAATACCACGGTGTCAGAGAGCCAACCCGGGGCTTCCAAGGGCGACCTCCAAGGCCACCGCAGAATTCCAGGGGAGATGGAGCTGCTCTTCATCCCGACAGCACAAATCCATACATGTGAGGACATTTCTATTATACTCTACATAAGAAAAGAATAAAATTGACTGCATGATAACTTTTTAAATAAAAATTTAAAGAAGATACAATGGCGTATTCCTTTGATGCCATATTCAAGTGCAGAATTCCACAGATCTGGGGGCTTCAGGCTGAAAGCAAGGCCTCACAGCAGCGAGGGTGGCCAGGCCCTGGCCAGCACCTGCCCGAGACCAAGGGCAGGCGAAGTGGACGGGATGGAGGGAGGAGCAGGGCTGCAGGAGGCCGTGCCCCGAGGGAGACGCTGGGTGGGGGAAGTGGCGAGGAAGCCGCCCTCACCTTGCCCCAGCCAGGCTGTGCGACACCGAGAGAAGCTGTGGCAGGCAGTTCAGTATCACAAGGGAAACTGGAGCCACTAGGATTCCGTGTGTTCTAACTGAATTCAGATGCTTAGGCATTACACAAAGTCCCCAACTTGCTGAAGACCAAGGAGAAATGAAAAATTCTGTGGAAATCTTTGCCTCCTAATTATTCAATAAAAACAAATCTTTAAGTTATAATATAGAGACATGCATTCCACCAGAAATAGATCAGACTGGGTCTTTGCTGGGAGACACCAAGAACCGCAGTGGCCAGTGCTGAAACTGCAGTCCTGCACAACATCCACAGGAGTTCTTCAAAGGGGTGTTTCCTGGGTCTGCCTTCTAAAAAGGCACAGTAAACAACAAAGACACCATGATCTGGACAGATCACTTTGTGATCTTCTGAAATAATAATAAAGTGAAATAATAATAAAAATAAAAGTTAAAAATGCGGCATTCAATGGGCCGGAAGCCCACGGGATTTCCAAGGCGTCCGCAGGTCTCCCTGCACCCACGCGTGTCAGGACAGCACCCAAGTGGCCTCGGACCTGGCAGACCGCCTGTCTCGTGCTGCTCTCAGCTGTGCGAGAGCCAGCGGGCCAGCCAGACAGCCTGGGCTAACTTCTTGTCCCTGCTCAAGGGAAGTGCCCCGCGTTCTTCATCCCACTGGAGCCCCGCTGGCCAGGGGCTGCTCCTCCAGATCCCTCAGCTGGGATGCCAGAAGGGCTGTGTAGACAAGACTCCACCCACCCTGCCCCACACTCTGACCCTGGAGGAACTGGATCCTCAGGAACCCTGGGCGTCTCCTGTCCTGCACTGCCCCACTCTAAGTCACGAAGTTGCTTTGCTAAACTTTTGGGCAAGTGTTCTGTGTCGCTGAACTCCTGTGAGTGATAAAATCGACACAGCCCAAGAAGCAATGGGCAAGGAGCTTAGCACCCTCCCCTGGGGTCAGCACCAGGGCAAGGGGAGGCTGCTTCATAGCACTGTCCCTGAATCAAACAAAGAGAGAAAATTCAGATCATGTGGGCTTGGCAAATTATCTTTTGCCTTTAAAAAGCAATCTTGTCACAATGCTATCTATGTAGTATTCCAGTCCAGCCAAGAATGTGTAATCTGAATCTAATCATGAAACTAATCAGACAATCTGAAAATAAGGAACATTCTATTAACTGCGGAAGAGGCAGCTGTAGCCTTCAAAAGTGGTACTGTCAAAAATATAAAGAAAGGCTGTAAAGTGTTCTGACCACAACGCTTCCCCTAGCCTGGGTCCTGAGTTGGAAGGCAGAAATGTGCTATCTTAGAGAACACTGGGTCAATGGGATGTGGATGTAGATTAGAAAAAAGCATCCTGTCACTTTCTGATGTCCTGTCGTTGCTATAAAGGGAACCGGGTCAACTGAATGTGGCGCAGATTAGATTCAAGCACTCTGTCATTATAAATGAACTTAGTAATTGTACTGTGGTTTTCCAGAAGAGAATTTACCCTATTCTTGGAATATAGGTGCTGAAGTCTTTAAGGATGAAAGGTCATGATGTAAATGACTAATCTTTAAGTTGTTCTAAAAAATACTAAGTGAGAAAGAGAGCCACGGGGAGAACACAAATAATAAAGTAAATGAAGTAAATGTCCATGATAAATGAATCTGGGTAACAAGTATATTTCGTCAGTTTCTTCTAACTCTTGCAAATTTCTGTAAGCTTAAAATTATTTCCAATAAAGCTTTATTTTAAAAATGTTATAATTAAAGAGTTTTAATACTCAAAAGTTGGGAACCCTGAACCTCGAAGTGTGACTAGTAACCTGTTCACCACTCGGATGCCTTCTTTGGATCCCAGTCAACACACAATTTAATTCTGAGAAGCGCCTGAAAGCTGGCCGCCTTCACTGAGGGGTTTTCTATCTGGCTCCATTCAGCTGAGAAATTTGAAACATTAAGCTTTATTTCCCAGCTAAATAAACACCTACTATGTGCAGGGGAATCAGGGATGAGAAGGAGCTGTAACCCTCTGTTCTCACGGGGTCAAGATGAAGTGCAGGGTCACAGCAGTTCGCTCCCAGGCCTGAGAAGAGGGGCTGGCTCGCGGGGTCCCCAATAACGTCTGTGTCATTCTCATCACAGTCACTGCACTGTCACAGGGCCACAGCCATCGTCACTTACAGTTTTAAAACCAAGCTTGAAGCCCAAGTACCTTCCCCCAGGGAGCTCGAGACTAATCAAGTTTACTAAGGCAGAGGTCTTCAAAATTTTTGAAAGAATATTATAATTGCTAGCATATACTCGTTGTGCTTATTCTACACGAGTGTACATGCGTGTGCACACCGTGCATGGACCATGTCCATCCCCTTCTTTACCTGTCCCCCGTCCCACCCCCACAACGCGCCTCACCCCTGTTCCCTGGTCATGTCCCTTCTGCTTTCAGGTCTTTTTTTAAAGATTCCACATATGAGAGAAAAGAGCGTGCAGGGACTCTCTGCCTGTGTCTGGCCTATTTTGCTTAACATGATGTCCTGAAACAGCAGCACTTCATCTCTCTTTATGGCTGAATAATACTCCATTGTGCACAGAAGCCATAGTCTCTTTACGTCCTCATCTGCTCCTGGGCCCTCAGCTGGCTACGCCCCAGCAGTGCGTGTGTGCTGAGCCTGGGCTGGGTAGTTGGGTCCGTGGCAGCCCCGCTTGTAGTTTTCTGAGGGAATGCCGTGCTGTCTTCAAAGTGGCCGTGCTGATTTGCATTCCCCCCAACAGTGCGAAGAGGTTGTTTTGCTCCACATCCCTGCCAGCATTTGCTGACCGTTTCACAGTAGTCATTCCAGTTGGGCCGAGATGGACGCTCACCGCAGCTTTGACTTGCCTCTCCCTGATGTCGGATCCTACTGAGTGTGTCTTCAGGTATGGATTGGCCATTTATATTTTTTTCTCTCTTTTAAAGTGTCTTTTTTAGTCAGATTACTTTTTGTTAAGTTTTGAGTTTTCACACTCTGAACATTAACCCTCTGTCAGACAAGTAGCTGGCCAAGATTTTCTCCCATTATGTAGGTTTTCTCTCACTCTTGAATGTTTCCTTGCTGAGCAGAAGCCTTCCAGTTCGACGCAGGCAAAATAATCACTAATCGTGTGAATTTTATCCAGAAAGTGTTTCCTGTATAGTATCTTGAAGCCTTTTCCCTGATTTCCTCCAGAATGCCAGCTCTCGCCTGGAGGTTGACTTTTGCAGGGTGAGAGAGAAGGGCCCACTTTCAGTCCCCTACACGTGGACGTCCAGTTTCCTCCGGCCCGGTGTTAGCCTCTGCTGGAGATTTTACACCCCTCGTGGAGAATGAGGTGGCTGCAGTTGTGCGGGTTTACTTCCGGTTCTCTATTTTGTGCCATTCATCTGTTTTTGACAACACCATGCTGTCCTCATCCTGGTGCTGTACTGTGGCCAACTTTGCTCTGTTCGCTCAGAACTGCTTTAGCTCGTCAGATCTACTGCCAACCTTTTGAGTTTTGGGTTTCTGTGAAAAGTGTCATTGGTATTTTGATGGGGACTGCACTGAATCTGAGGGCCATTTTGGGTAATATGGAAATTTTAACAATATTAATTATTTCACTTTATGAGCTTGGGAGGTCTTCCACCTTTTAGTGTCCTCTCATGAGGGTTTGTTATCAGGGTAATGCTGGCCTCATAGAAGATTTTGGAAGGATTTCCTCCCTTTTGATTCTGGAGGAGTTTAAGAAGTATCAGTGCTGGTTCTTCTTTAAAAATTTGGTAAAATTCAGCAGTGAAACCATCTAGTTTTGGCTTTTCTTTGTTGGGAGACTTTTTATTAAAGATTGAATCTCATTACTCTTTATTGGTTTATTTGAGTTTTTTTTTTTTACATTTAATATTTTTCTTAGTCCATGTTTACAGTGCATCGTGTTTGCCCTCCTTGTGTGGAGCTGGTGCAGGCGCGGACACATCTCAATTCTCTTTCATGCCCTTCCCTCCTCTCTTGATGCCCTTGACCTTTGAGAAACATCTATCTCTCGACTTCCTATGATCTATTTTTATTTTGACTTTTACTTATAATTTGGGTTTTTCATATAAAAGAAACCATGTGACACTTAAGCTTGTGTGCCTGATTTATTTCACTTAACATTATGGTCTCAAGGTGCATCCATTTTCCTGCAAATAACTCAAGTTTATCCTTCTTCATGGCAGAGTTTTTTTATATCCTCTTATTTCAATTTTTGTAGACCATATGTATCCAAAAATTTGTCCATTTTTTCTAAATTTCCCAATTTGTTAGTAAAGCATATATTTTGTCAAAATAATTGCTAATGATCTATTGAATTTCTGTGGCATCCATTGTAATCTCTTTTTCCATCTCAAATTTTACTTATTTGGATCTCTCTCTCCCCCCCCCTCTCTCTCTCTCTCTCTCTGTGTCTCTCTCTATCTAGCAAAAGATTTGTAAATTTTTCTTCAAAAATTTTCTTTTTACTTAATTGACCATTTGTATTTTTTAAAACTCTTTGATTCATTTTTGCTCTATCTTTATTTCTTTGTTCTTACCAATTTGGTATGGTTTTTCTTGCTTTTCTTAGATCTTGAGGTACAGTGGTTATTTACTTGAGAACTTTCTATTTTTTACGTGGTTATTTCTGTCTTACTAATGCTTTTGCTATTATTCCACAGGTTTTAGTATACTGGGTTTTCGGTTTCATTTCAAAGGATTTTTAAACTTCCTTTCTGAGTTTCTCAGTGAACTATTTTTCACTCAAAAAATGTGTTGTTCAGTCTCCAATTATTTGTATAATTTCTAAAATTTCTCTTGCTGTTTATTTCTAGTTTCAATTCATTGTGATCAGAGAGGATACATAGCTTGACTTCAATTTCTTTGAGTTTTCTAGGGCCTATTTTATGACCTAATGTGTGGGCTGTTCTAGAGGAAATGGCATGCACTGATGAAAAGAACATGTGTTCTGCATCTGTCGGGTGGAATATTCTGTGTTTGTTAAGTCCTTTGATCCGTAGCAATGACAGTGAACATTTCAGAGCTTTCAGTGATAACAAGCAGCCAACTGTGGCACATGTACCATAGGTTTGCCACCACTGATCTATAATGTAATTTAATTTTGATATTTCTTTGTTGATTGTTTTCTCAGGATGATCTATCCTTTGGAGAGCACGGTATCAAAATCCTTGAATATTACTGTAATGGAGCCTATATGTCCATTTAAATTTAATAGTGTTTCTTTATAAAATTGGGCACTCTGATAATTATGTGAATATAGATTTATAATCATTACACCTTCTTGATGAATTGATCCTGGATCATTGTGTAGTGACCGTCTTTGTCTATTCTTACTGTCTTTGTTTTAAAATCTATTTTGTTAATTGCATGTTTAGCTACTCCTGCTTGTTTTCAGATTCCATTTTCTTGGAATATCATTTTTCATCCTCTCATGTTTAATCTGTGTGCCTTTATTAGTGAGCTGAGTTTCTTATAAATAGTACACTGTTGGGTTTTGTTTTTTAATCTGTTCAATCAGTTTGTATCTTTCAATTGGAAAATTAAGATCATATTCATTCAGAGTTATTAATGAAAGGTATGGATTTGTGCATGTCATTTTGTTGATTTTATTCTTGTCATTTTGACTACTCATTTCTTCTTCTTTTATTTATCTTTGTGGCCTAGTGGTTTACTCTGTTGATAATGTTTGATTCTTTTCTATTTCTCACTTGTACATCTACTCTTCTTGTGAAATTCATACTTGCATATGTCATGATTAGATTTATCTTTCTTCTGGCTGTAGAACTCACTTAAGCATTGTCTGTAAGGCTGGCCTAGTGGTCATGAATTCATTCCCTTATGTTTTTTTGTTTATGTTGAAATGTCTTCATTTCTCTTTTGATTCTGAAGGATAGCCTTGCTGGGTGTGGTAGTCTTGGTTGACAGCTATTTTCTTTTAGAACTTGATATCCCATTCCCTCTTAGTCTGTAGAGTTTCCCTTAAGAAATTTGCCATTAATCTAATTGGTTTGCCTTAAATGTGACTTGGAACTTTTGGCTCGCAATTTAAAAATGTTTTCTTTGTCCTGAAGTTTGACAGTTTGAATGTGATGCATTGTGGCAAAGATCTTTCTTTGTTGTTGTTGTTGTTGTTTTTGTTTTTGGGGTTTTTGTTTGTTATTCTGTTAGAAGCTCTTTAGATCTCCTGTACTTGGAGTTCTTTAGATCTCATGTACCTGGATTTCAGCCCAAGATTAGAGAAATTTTATATTATTCCATTGACTGGTCTTCCTACACTCTTAACGTTTATTTCTTTTCCTGCAAGTATGCCAGACACTTGCTCTTTTAATAGTGTTTAACAGAGTTCCGTAGATTTTGCATGCCTTTATCTTCCTCTTCATCTTCATCTCCTCTTCTTCTCCTCCTTTTTCTTCTTCTCCTCTTTCCCTTCCTCTTTTTCCTTCTTCTTCCTCTGTCTGATTGTGATATTTTCAAATACCTATCTTCAAGCCCCAATATTTTTTCCACTCAATCTAAACTGTCTCTGAGGTTTGCAATTTAATGTTTATCTGACTTAATGAGTTCTTACTTTCCAAGATTTCTTATTAATTCTTTTTCAAGATTTTTTTTTCATATTGGACATTACCTTCAAATTGCATTCAACTATTTTTGTATTCTCTTGGATTTCATTGAGTCTTTAATAAGTCATTCTTTTGAATGTTTAATATCTTTGGAGTCTGTTACTAGAGGGTTCTAATCTTTAGGAGGTGTCATATTACTTTATTTTTCATAGTTCTTATGTTCCTGTGTTGAGAGTTGCACATCTAGTGGAATGGATATCTCTACCACTTTTATAAGATGGCCTTCTTGGTGAGCAGCTTTCTCCTGAAGATGTGTCTCAGAGTCTCAGTTTCTTGGGTACTATGGAGTGCATTTTAAGCTGGGTACATTAGTGCAATATTCTGGTAGCTACTTTGGTTGTGATTAGCGAGTTTGGGCACAGTGCATACTGTATTGGAGTTGGATAAACCCACTGAATCTGTAGGCTGTACAAGAGTAAGGGTGCTCTAGTAGTTCAGGCAAGTGTAGTGTAGACAGAAGGGTCTTTGGTGTGCACCCTATGTGGTCACTTCTAGATAAGTCTGGTGGTATTGGCTCTGTCAATTGAATGGGTCTGGTTTTGGCTGATCTGGTAGAAATCAGGGTCCTAACACATTTATCCTCTGATTAGAGGCTGCTACAAGTCCAGGTGCTTCATGGAAGATGTAGACTGAGGACTCACAGGGCCCTCTCTGGGTGCCCACACCCTGTCTTATCAGTAGTGCATGACCAGACAGATGCAGGAGTGACGAGTACAGGGTCCCACATAGGTGTGTGGCAGCAAAAGTTGTGTTCCTTATGCTGCTGCTGTGGGTGTGCCAGCCAAGGGTCAGAGCATGGGACTCCCTAGCTGGGCACGCCCAGGGACAGGGCAATGGCCCTCCAAATCTTTTAGCTGAGGCTCCCACCAGGAACTGAGCAGGAGTGGGTCACACCTAGAGCTGAGTAAAATTCAGTAGTCTTCACTATTGATTAGAAAATGACCCTCATTACTTAGCTAGCAATTGGGTATCATTTAGTTATGAAAATACAGTCTTATTTTTGATCATCATCCCACTTTTTCAAATGTGTCCCTGGAATGCCTAGGGACATGGGGCCTCTGCCACAGACTTTATAAAAAAAGATTAAAATTCTACATTTCCTGGAAAATTCTAAATTGCTTGTGAGTGTAGACTGACAAATGAAATCAGTCTTCCGTTTTTTTCTTAAACAATAACTCTGCTGACTCTTCAAAGAATCTGTGGTAAGTTCTGATAGGCAAAGAATATTCATCAGAGTGTCAAGAAGGTGGGTCTGGATTTGAAAATTTGAAGAATCAAGTGTGACACCAGCAGAGCCTCAAACTCAAATCAAATGGGGATCATTAAAATTGGGGTGCTGGCTTCCGGTAAGGCCGTGATATTGGGTATCTGGCTTCTCAATGCTGCAGTCTTCCGAGATGTCTGAATGCACTGAGAGAAGCGGCCAGCGAGAGCCTCCCATCCTAACCGCGCTGCTGCCGAGCACTCACCTTTCATCACACCTTCCGAGTCGTCCATCTTACCCCGAGCTAAATTTGGGTCTCCTCAGAGAGGAAGGGGCGGAGGCGAGGAGGAGATGCTGTATTATGTTACTTCCTGAGAATTCTCTTTCATTAATCTTTGCTCCGAAGGTGCCTTTGAACCGCTCTTGGCGCAATGAAAAATGTTCACACACAATCTCGCCTGTCAAACATTTTACTCACTCTAAAGACTGTGGACAGTTTGGGAGCAGTGTCTTTTGCTATTATGTTTTCCAATTGGCTTCTATTGTCACTTCAAAAAGTGTGGAAACACTTGATTTATGAGGGCCTCACTTAAAAAGTGTCATTTCCCCCGCCTATTTAGTAACCACCTCAAATACACAGGGAGGGCAATTTAGCCTGAACTTGCTGTGAGAAACTCTAAGCTTAATTTATACATTGGACAGAGCTTTCCGATTCATTGAAATTCTGCTTAACGCATCCTCAGAAAACACCTGGAAGACAAGAAAAACAAGCTGCAGGACGCGTGACCCTCCGGCTGAGGCAGCAGCTGGGTGTTTGTGAATATGGTCCCAAAGCACGTTCTTGCTTCTTTCTCCCTTACACTGTCAGAACATATGAGAAACAGAATTTCAATGACTTGGAAACTGTTCCATAGTTAGTAATTAGCCAGTTTCTCAAAGATACTTCACACTTCTTATGTCCTTAAGTACCTGTCTATAGTTTGCCTAGGTTATGCTTGATAAATTTTCTCCAGTAACCTCACGGATGGTGCATGGCTTAAAAGTTCCCAGCAAAGAACTGACAGTTTGCAGAGAGGAGGTTTAATTTAATATGTGGAGGCACCAGAGTCTCTCAGAAGACAAATGGTGCCAAGAATTTTGGAAGGTCGTTATGTGGACACGGCAGCACTGCACCCTTTGAACCATTTTAATGGGGAAGGAGGAACATTCATGCAGAGCGATGTGGGCTCTTTGTGTGGTTGTCCGCCACGCTGTCTGTCACCTGCAGGTCTCCAAGAAGAGTTTTGCCCAGCAAGCAGTTTGCAAGCTCCCCCAACCCATGCTGGTGAGTTTCTTAAAGCCTGCTTCTCAAACTTTACTACGCAGACAAGGCACCTGGGGAGATTGTTTTCATGCAGACCCTGATTCAGCAGCCCAGGGGTTGGGAACACTGGTGCTTCTGTCCACCATCCACACACTTAGGGAGCAGAGCCCCCCACATTCTTCTTGTGCGTGGAAGCAAGGACTGGAGTATCAGGCATGCACGATGCTGGAATGGTCTCCAGATTCATCTTCTGTACTTGTTCGCAGTTTTCTTCTATCACTTCCAATTCTATCAGTTAAAAGTGGAGAAATTGAGGCAAGAATTCAAAGGAATTGTTTGAATCACTGAGGATGGTCTTGCACTCAACTCTGGTCTTATATTCTGATTTGGCAGTCAAAGAGCAGAGTCTAGCTTTTATTTATTTATTTTTTTAAGAGCAGAATATATTTATTGAGAGAAAGAAAGGTTCTGTCTGAGAGAGAGAGAGAGAGACAGAAGGGGTCCCAAGTGGATTGCCACAGACTCTGTCTTTTCTAGGCACTTTTATAGAGCAAAACCACAAGGTGGGCCCAAGGTGGGGAAGAATGGGAACTTGCAAGGTGAGCATAAGGTGGGACAGAACTATGGTCAACCAATAAGATTACAAAACGTAAGCAACTGTAAGCAATGAGCAAAGACATAACTAAATTTGAAGGATAAAAATTCATTACCTAAATGAATCCCAGTCCAGAGTCTATGAAACAAAAGCAAGCTCTTACCTCCATCCAATGGTCTCAGTGGAAGATCTCCAACTGATATAGGGGAACAAAACTCCCAACCTACTAGATGTCTGGTATGAGTTCGTGATCTCTGAAATCGAAGAATGAATTTTAGGAACAAAGGAGCTTAAGAGCAGAATGTATTTATTGAGAGGAAGAAAGCTTCTCTCTGAGGGAGAAACAGGGGGGTCCCAAGTGTGTTGCCCAGAGTCAGCCTTTAACCCGAGGACATCAGTGTGCAAATCAAAACTTGAAGAAGGAAACCACGAAACTCGTATTTAAGGATGACTTTTCTGTGCTCAAATGAGTAATGAGTCCGATGTGGAATTGCCGGGTTTTGCCCTTATTTGTACAACTCTTCATGGTGAAAGTCGAGTTAAGACTCTAGATCTGCTGCACTTGGGATTCCCATTTCCTTATTTCATTTGAGCAATGCAGACTTTCCTACAGGCCAGGAGCATACCACACAGCTGCTTCCCAGTCTTCTCTAGCACTTCTCACCTGCTCCGCCTGGAGAATGAGAACGCCTGCCTTCCTGCCGACCAAGGAGCTCGCGCTAGGTGGGGAGCACTATGAGCGCTGGACTAGGTAGAGCAGAGGAGGCTAAGCCTAGGGCAGTGGGCTCCAAGGTCAACATCAAAGCCACAGTGCCAAGGCGACCAATGAACACACCCTGGGACTGACGACTGCACAATGCCTTACCATTTATAAAGTTCCTTTATTGTGTTTTGATCCTGATGGTAAAATTCAAAAGTTAAAAATAGCAACTCTCTCTCCTGACTCAATTCTATGTGTTTGGAGTAACCATTGACTCTGAAATTCTGAAGCCAAGCCAGCTAAACCTATAGTACTCCCCTCACGGAGATCATAAAAGATCATTAAGTGCTTACTTGTCTACCACTGGGTTATGTTGGGTCACCATGAAAGCCTTCCCTTCTCCCCAGATAATGCATAATTATTAATGACAAAAGCTAACATTTATTGAGTTTTCCACCCATCAACACAATTTGCATTCAATGTAATCCAATTCTCACACCATCCTAGGGGCTGGATACTGTCATCGTCCCTGCCTCACAGATGTGGAGCTGGGATTTAAATAAGCCGCCCACTCAGTAACTCGTGGAGTCAGATTCCTAGGCTGCAGCGTCTGTGCCCCTGACCGGGAGATGGAATCAGCTCTAGCGGGAAGGAAGGTATTTAGCTGGCAGTGGACAAAGGGAGGGCCTTACTAGGACTTGGCCTTTTACCACTGTTCATCCCCGGATGTTCCAAACTCCTACATCACGAGGTCTGGAGCTGGGAATGAGATGATCTCCGAACACCCTCCAGCCTGCGCTTCGGCGGCTCCGGGTGATTCCAGGTCACCCTTGTGTTCTAGTGGCCCTCCTCGCCCAAGGCCTGTCCCTCATTAGAAATGTCCGCCTTGTTGGTCTCCTTGCTCCCGCCCTGCCTCTCCGCCCTCGGGTCTGGACACAGCAGGCCAGGTTGGAGTGGCTTTGTCAGGGTGAGGCCACGCACTTGTGCCCTGCCCAGAGCCATGCGACGCCTTCCCAGCTCGCTCGGAGGAGTCGCCGGTCCTCCCAGACCCACAGACCCCTGCAGCCCAGCGCCTCGGTGCCTTTGTGAACCACTTTCCCCCGTCTTCCCTCCTCTCCTTCACCCCGCCTGCGGGGGTGTCCTGTGCCCGCTGCGCGCATGCCTCTCCCGTCGGGGCCTCACAGTGACCTTCCCTGCCCGGAATGCTCCTCTATTTCCTTACTTCCTTTGGGTTTTGTCACCTCCTCGATGTGGTCCCTTTTGTGGCAAACGACCTCAAGACACACTGGTTACATAATCATTTCATAGGGCTCAAGGATTCTGTGGATCAGGAATTCAACAAGGGCACCGGGAGGGTGGCGGAGGCGACCCGAGAGCTGGGCTGGGAGCCAGGCGACGTCGCCTCAGCAGATGTGGCTTCTCCAGGTTGCTGCCCAGGCTGGGTTCCTCAGGCGGCATCCAGAGAGCACCAGGAAGACTCCGTGCGGCCCGTCCCGGCGTGCCCGGTTCACTGCAGCCAGCAGCTCAGCCAGGTCCACGGGAGGCGGCACGCGTCACGTGCACACAGAAAGCCTCCGTGAGGAATGTTGTCATTACGTGTATCTAACATGTAGCAATAAAATAAAGAAAACCTCAGGATAAAAAGGAGAGGAACCGAGAGCCCGCCGCCGCGTCCACGAGATGAGCGTCAGGCCCACCCTGCGTGGGCAGCATCCGGACGGGGGAAGGCAGCCATCTAGGACACGCGGCGGGTGCCCCTACTCGGCTGGGTTTATTTTCAATTGCAATTATTTTCTGCATTCTGCCTCCTCCATATCAAAATTCTCAACTGCCAGTCCTTTAATTTGCGCAGAGCTCTGGTATTAGTTTCCTATTACTGCTGTAACAGATTACCATAAATTTTGGGGTTTAAGACAACCCGAATTTATTTTCTCACCGTTCTGCAGGTAGAAGTCTGAAGTCAGCCTCACAGAGCCAAAACCAAGGTTTAGAGAACTGGGGAGAACTCATTTTCTGGTTGCTTCATTCCTGGGAGGCGGGCGGGGGGTATCACTGTTCTGTATTTCTATCGTCGCACCCCTGCCTCCGATTCCAGCCCTTCGTTCCTCCTCGAGAGGACGCTTGTCATTACACTGGGCCCACCTGGACAATTCAGTCACTCTTCCTACCCCAGAATCCTTAGTTATCTGTGTTGGAAAAGTCTCCTTTGCCATATAAAGTAATACGTTCACAGGTTCCAGAATTAGGACACGGACATCTCTGAGGTCATGATTTATCGCCATTTGACTTATTGTCTATTTTACGTATCGTTTAACACTTTTCCTTTTGTTTTCTGTTGAGTCCCATGAGCCTAGGACAGTTCCTGGCGTGTTTTAGAAGCTCGATGCGTATTTATTGGCTGCATTACTTGCCCACTGAATGAACGGCTCCACCAATATTGTTGAGGGCCACCATGTGCCAGGTGACGTGGCTCTGTCAACACTTGTTTTCCTGAGAGTTCCAAGCATGCTGTGTCTGTAAAGGAAGCTCCGTGTGTGGTTCATCCCAGTAAAAAGCCAAGAGTCTGACCCAGAACCATTATGAAATAATATTTTTCATTCCTTTCTGTACATTTTGCCAAAACACATACTGCCTCTGTCACACCATGAAAATGGCCTGAGCCCCAGGGATCTCCCACCCCAGACCTCGTCCTGAGGAGGAAGGAGAGACTGGGGAGAGGAGCAGGGTGCCAGCCTGGCCTCAGAGGTGCGCGCAGCCAGGGTTTGGCACCACTGCCGTTTCCCTCACAGCTGGACGGTTACATGGCTGCGCCTGAAGTTTTGTTTCCACGCCCTTCTGCAGTATTGCTCCAGACAGTGGGCAAATAAAAACAGTATTTTAGCTTTGAATTTCCTGATTGTGGACGAAACCAGATGTGTGGAGGAGACAGGGAGAGAGAGACAGAGACAGACAGAGGCAGAGGCAGAGGCAGAGGGGTTTAGACACCGACCCACATGCTTGCATGGATGAGGATTCTGTTACCCTCTGCTCTTCCTTTTCATTGATGATTTGCACACATAACCTCAAAAGGCAAATTTATAATTAAGTTGGATCTGTTTCAGCCATGAATTTTTCAAAAGATCATAATCATTGTGGTTTCCATATCCATTTAAACAACAATATGGTCACATATGTCCACAAATGATCCTCACTGAAGCTAGCCCTAATCAATTTTGTTTTGCAACACAAGCCAAATTGGACTTATTTATATTCATTTCAGATATAATGACTTAGCCCATTACTAAATATCACATAGGAACCAAGATCTCAGAATAAAATTAAAGCAAAATTAAGCAAATGCTGTTTTTCATGTTAACTAGGATTAGAAAATATAGGGGAAAGAAACAAAGAGTAGTTAAGAACCATAGTTTCTCTTTAAGCCTCAGTTTTCTCTGCTGTGAAGTGGGCACACTAAAATCTTCCTTGGCAACTTACTTTGCCTCTATGAACTTTACCCATAAAATTAAGATACTTATCTGATAGAGGAAGCAGAATATGAAATCAGTTTCAAATATAAAGTGCTTAATGCCTAGTCTTTGAAAAATAAAATTGAAGGAAATAGGAAGACCTCCTTTGGAATTGTATTGGAAGAAATAATGTTGTTAAAGTACCTGTATTACCCAATGAGATCTACAGACTCAATGGTAGTCTCCATCAAAATACAAATAACACTTTCACAGAGCTAGAAAATACAATTGTAAAATCTATATGAAAAAACACAAGACCGCAAATAACCAAAGGAATCCTGAGCTCTAAAAGGAGCAAATCTGGGGACATCACAGAACCTAATTTTAAATTATATTACAGAGCCATGGTAACAAAAACAGCATGCCATTGGCAGAAAAGTAGACATGTTGTCCACTGGAACAGAATAGAAGATTCAGAAATAAATCCATGCAAACCAATTGTTTTTCAGCAAATGTGCTAACATATACATCAGAGAAACGGCAACCTCTTCAGCAAAAGGTTGCAGGAAACTCCATATGCAGAAGATAAAAACTTAACCCTATCCTTCACCCTATACAAAAGCCAAGTAGAATAAACCAAAGACCTAAATGTAAGATGTGAACTTTGAAACTGGGAGAAAACAACATAATTTTCTGAATAGAACTCTAATACCTCTGGAAATGAAAGCAAGAAAAAGCAAGACATTTCATCAAATTAAAATACTTCTACACAGCAGAAGAAACAATCAGCAGAATGAGAGACAACCTGCAAAATAGGAGAAAAATCTTTGCCACCTACTCTTCTGACAGAGGATTAACATCCAGAATATATAAAGAACTCAAGAAATGTAACAACAGAACAAGTAATCCAAAGTATGGGCAAATGATCTGAACAGATACTTCCCAAAAGAAAAACCAATCACCAATAAATATATGAAAAAATGCTCAGTACAGTGCAAGTCAAGATGGCTTTGAGATTCCATCTCACCCCATCAAAACAGCTGTCATAGAAAATAATAATAATAATAATAACAACAACAACAAATGCTGGCAACAATGTGGAAAAAAGGGAACACTCATCCACTGTTGGTAAGAATGTAAATTAACGCAGTCACTATGGAAAACAGGATGGAGGTTTCTCAAAAGACTGAAACCGAGCTGTCCCACTCCGGGGTGACGTGGGAAGGACACGAAATCGGCGTGCAGCAGAGACACCTGCACACCCGTGTCCACTGTGACGCTGCTCCCAGCAGCTACGACATGGGGCCAGCCTGGCGCCTGTCCAGGGGAGCGTGGCGTGGGTACACAGTGGGGGACTGTCCGGCACAGGACAGAATGACGTCCCCTCACCCACAGGAAAATGGATGAACGAGAGGGCACCGTGTTACATGAAATAGGCCACATGCAGAAAGGCAGTGCTGCGCGTTCTCCGTCATGCATGTAAGCTAAACAGAGATAAGCCGACAGTGACGCAGGCCTTTCAGGGAAAGGGAGGAGTCTGGGGCGGAGAGGGCGGAGGGAGGTGGCCGCGGTCGAGGTGTGAGAACACCGCGTGTGAACACTGCGGGAAGCCCGGTGGTCTGTGCGGTTAGTGCGTGCTGATGATGATACAGACGAAAGCTCCGTGCCCAGTTGCCATCCGGCGTCTGAACCCATTATCATTATTACTGCTATTGTTATCATTCGCACATGGGGTTTGATTCGCATTAATGCATTGGTAAATATTTTTAAAGGGGCACTTTAGAACACCTTTCAAGCGCACAGCATCACTGACCTAAAAGTGCAAAGGCTTCCCATGAGCCCCTGTCCCATGCCACCCCCACCAAAGCGGGCCACTCGTTACAGCTGAGGAACCCACACTGGCATCCGTGACGGTTCATGGCTCCTAGCTCACGCGAAGTCTCGCTCTTGCTGTGGTGCGTTCTGTGGGCGTGGACAGGTTTGTCACGAGCACGTCCCTGACAGAGCAGCTCCACTGCCCCGTGGCCGCCTGGGTCCCCCTGTGGTCCCCGCCCCCCGTGAGCCCCCAGGCTTCTGCCGCCTCCACAGCCTTTGCTGGCTCTGGAGTGTCACGTGTTTGGGCCCATAGCTTCTTCAGATTCGCTCCTGTCAGTTAGTGATCGGCATTAACGTGTCTTCCCATGGTTGGGATCTCGCCTGGTGTTGGTGGTGAACAGAATTCCAGTGCCCAGGTGTCCCTGTCCCTCCCGACCCTTACCCGAGGACATCTTGGTTGCTGACACAGCGATTATTTGTAAAAGTGGAAAGGACTCGTCTAGATGAAAAACTAAAGAATCATGTGTACAGTACGATTTAAAAAGCACTAAGACAGCTCCGTTTATCCTTAGGAGGTTCTCTTCTGCCTTGGAGGAAAGCTCCTTCTCCAGGGCCAGCGCTCCCTGCCCTAGTGCCGTCCCCCACTGCACGCAGGCGGGGTGAGGTCGCAACCACTCTCCCGTGCCTCAGCCTGCTTGGAAAATGTCCCCACACTCTCTGAGAGGTGATTTCTTCCCTGCAGAACAGAAGCAGCGATGCCCATCCAACTCACGGGCTTTTGGTGAGAGTAATGTAATCGCTCTGCTGAGGCAGGGCCTGGCATACATCAGCAACTGTCTCGTCCCCTGGACTTCACTGTTCTGTGCTTTCTAAATTCTGACTCTTCCTCACATCATAAAGGGAAGGAAATGATTCGGTGCGATCCCCAGAGCCTACATCCCCGTCGTAGGCGTCCTCAGGCTCTGTGGGGTTTGGCCTGCACCTCTGACCAAGGAGGGCTGTGACTGTCTGAGACGCCCCAAGTGTGGGCATTCAGGAGGGAGCAGGCTTCTTGCTAAGCGGGGGCTTCTCTCTGGGTCTGACCTCGAAGGTCCTCACAGTGGGCTCCCGAGTCTACCTTGGCTGCTGGGCAGCCGGCTGGGCGGAGCGGGAGGGAGGGAACGGCCAATCCCTTCCCCACACGGCTGAGCGCACTGCTGCCGGCGCCCTTGGGAGCAGCGCAGCTCCGAGGAACCTGCCCAGAGGGAGGGCCGCTGGCCGGAGCCCTGCCCCACTGGCTGCAGGTGTGGGCCGAGGAGCAGGTGGGGAGAGGACAGTGAAGAGCCGGGGCAGCTGGACTCTCGGGAGGACCCCACCGCAAGGCTGGGCCGGACCGCCCCAGCACGGGGTCCTCCCTGCCCTGCCTGTGGAGGGCGGCCAGGCCCTGGGCTCGGCATCCACAGCGCCATCCCCCGGCCTCCTTGGCGCCAGCTTCTCCTGCTCGCTGAGAAGCTCCACTTCCTCCTCACTGGCTCCTTTGCTGAAGTAGCCATGAGGCTACGCCGGCGGCCGGCTCCTGTGACTGGGTCTGCAGCCCTCACTCCCCAGGTGGCCGGCTCCCACTCCCCGGGGTGTGTGCTGCTGAGCACCTGTGTGACCTGCTCTCCCCTCCAGCCCCAGCCCTGCTTGGCACTGGAAAGTGGGGCTCTCACCGAGTGGCCGTGCCCATGGCCCAAGGGTCTGAGGGCTCGTGGTACCAAGGGCCAGCCAGCAGTGCCGGGGCCGGAGCCCGCTGAGCCTGGTCAAAGGCCAGAGCTAGAATGTGTCTCAACTGTGCGAAGTGAATGCTCGCTGGCTCACTTTCGCTCAGCTTCACATTACGTTTGCTTGCTCATCTTAAAAGTCAGGATTGTGGTAGCCAAGTGGTGTTCTCACCGCCTGGGGACTGCTCCTGCCTCTCAGCCCTGTGTAGTTGTCAGCACCCCACAGAAGCAACTGGGAGGAAAAGCAGAATCCCTGCACATGGATATGCTCAGGCCTCTGCCGTAAAACGAACAAGAGAACGGTTGGAGGGGAAGTCCGGGCAGAAAACATCTGTGCCGTTTAAGCCTTCCCTAGACCGTCCCTGTCCCTCTCCATGGGGGACTCCAAGCCTGATGATAGGCATTTGTGGGGACAACGCTCACTGAGGCTCCATCAGCAGGTGGCACAGTCGCCTCTGTGTGCCCCACTGTACATGTGAGGTTAACTTTGCTCTAAGTTTCATCGGATGATCAAGCAGGCTGCAGAGATATGTAGTCTCCAGGAGTATGTCCGGCTGTGTGCTGACCATCCACAGAGCACGGTTACCAGCACATGTGTCTGAAGCGCTGGCCAGAGCTTTGGGGGACTTACTTTTGAGACTCCTCCTGCCCCCTTCACAACACTCATCCCCATGGTCATGGCTCCCGTGGAAGAATTCACAAATATCTGCAGAGACAGCTTCCTCACCGAGACACAGTGGCCTCTGTGCTGGAATATGTGGACCACTGAGTGTCCAGGAAGACTTCGGAGGACACTTCAGGACTCGCAACTTGGCAGGAAGGTCTGACACATCCTTTGGGGGAGGGGTGTCTTTAAATAATTATTAAAAGAGAAATGTTATGTTAATGTTTTGCTCCCTTTGGACCTTCAGATACTACTGAAATTACAGTTCTGTCATCAGTGACGTAGACCGTGAGTAGGAGCGAATTCTCCTGGAATGTTTCTGGTATGGGGAGGTGAGGGTGCAGGGGAGTAGGTGCAGTTCTGAACGTGTCTCCACAGGGCTTTCTGCTCTGAGAGTTGCTTGGTTACCCTGAAGTGCCCATCTCCTGGGTATGCTGTGGGGGTGAATGTTTAAGCACACAGGGTGGATGTTACTAGACAGGTGCCGTGATAGGCTGGGGAAGTCAGGCTGATTGTCAGCTTGATCGGTTTGAGGGACACAGGAGACCAGCCCAGCACACTTCTGGATGTGTCTGGAGAGTCATGAAGTGTGGCCTTGGCGATGCTGTCTGGTCCCTGGGCCCTTGCTCACAGGCTCTTCTCCTGCTCTGCTTCCTGGATGCTGTGGCTTGAGCAACTTTTCTCCATCACACACTTCTGCTGCGATGTTCCTGCTTTGGAACCAGCTTACGGTAGAGTGAGTCCCTGAAACCATAAGCCTACATAAACCAGTTGTATATGTAAGGCATTTTGCCCTAGCAATGAAAAAGTGACTAATACAGACAGTAAATGCTACTAACATCCATTAGTACCCATGTATAAGCAGACCAGAGATTTGCTGATGACAGAAAGGCCTGGGAGAGTCCCAAAGCCACAGGACAGGTTAATTGACCTGAAAGTCACAGCACAGCTCCGGCTCCTACTCCAACTTTCCATAGCTGTTGGTCCTCTTTCACAGATGCCTCTTCATCACTTTTGCTGTAATTTGTTGTATACTCTGACACTTCAGGAAAGTTAAGAAAGAACTGCTTGCATCTGGATAGGTTTGGGAGATGGGGTGGGAGAAGCTTGGTTTGGCTGGTGGATTAGTCAATCCTGAGATGGTTTCAAGCCCCAGGTACATACAGGACACATTTCTGAAAAGCCCCGTGTTACCTGCGAATGATGGCACCAGGGTAACGTAGTGCATGCGGCTGAGGAGCGTGAAGGGAGGTAGCTGTGGAGACCAGCAACTCACCTGTCCCCTCCTGAGGAACCTACGCCAGGTGTGCAGGAAGCCAGCGCCTCTTCCCAGGGAGCTCTGGGCCAGTGCAGCAGCCAGCTCAGCGGCCCCTTGTCCTGTCTCTCCTGCTGCATCTCCCTCTGTTCCTTGTCCCTTTGGGGGCACAGGCTGCACTGTGACTCCCCCTGCCTCTCCCACTCTCTGCCTTTATCTCCCATAGTCATCCCCCCCAAAACCACCCCCATTTCCTCCTCTGTCTTGAGGTCCACTCCTCACAGGACACAACTGACACTAGTTATACCCCCAGCATAGGAGAAATTTCTTCTTCTTTAAAAGTTTATTTTTACTCCAAATATAGACCTGTCATGTTTTATCCACAACGTAAAATCTCTGAAAACACCAAAACTTGATCTGTCCCTATGGGAGACTATGTGCAATCTGTAAATATTGCAGTCAAACGTTTTATTACCGAAGTGTGTTTGTGCTTGATGATGGGGTGCTATTCCAAACCTTGCTAGGAATGTAATATGTAACATATGTGTTGTATTCACTCTCATATCTGAAAAAAAATCTGAATTATAAGAAAATGTCTGACTCCAAGAGTTTTGAATAAAGGAATGTAGACCTACATATATACACACCTGAAGACTGTAGGAAATCGCTGGTCCCCCAAGGACACTCCTTTCTCCGAGCCTCCCTTCTCTGTCCTTGTGTCCTTGTGTGGTCTTTTTGCCTTAAATCTGGATACTTTGCCAGTGGGACCTGTGCCAGCTCTGAGCCTCAGACTTCACAAAACCTAGCAGCTCCCAGCTTTGTGCTTTTAGGCAAGTAGATTCAACAAGAAACCGGGTTACCCTGGTGGAGAACCAGAATAGACAGGGGAAGCGAGAGTCCCATCTGAGTCCTTCCTTCTGGGCACCTCCATCCAGGAGCCAAGCATGTATTTAAGCTTCCGTGAATGTTGCCTGGACCCTGCCACCGTCTACATGTGGCATGGGAATCCCAAGGGACACTTGCATTAGAAGCATCCAGGTGAGCCCCAGCTGATCTGCAGAATCATGGGAAAAACTGGAGTCACTAAATTTTGTAAGGATGGTTACATGAAGGAAGGTAAGTAGAACATCAGATTAAACCTTTGCTCACAAATGAATGAAAGGTCACAGAATGAGAAAGGCACGCATGCATGGAGAGGGAGAGGGAGAGGGAGAGGGAGAGAGAGAGAGAGAGAGAGAGAGAGAGAGAGAGAGAGCGCTATAGATGGCACCAAAGGCATGCAGGGATGTCAGCTCCTACCAAATGCATAACTGTCTCGTGCCTGGACCTGTGTTTACAGTTACCACACCAGAGTAGCTCTGAAAAGAAAACTTATTAGCTCCATTTTCATGCTAAGAAGGGTCTACAGTATGTCTGGGACTTCTTTGCCAGTCTGTGACAGAGCCGGGATTGACATCTAGGAATTCCCTGTGAGCTCGGCATACCTTCCAGCCCCTCAGTGGAAGAATAATCCTTTTCATGTGGGCGTGTGTTATCTCATCGTTCTGCGTTTGGTCTGTTGAGATCGCACCCCAACTTCCCTCTGGAAACTACTCACCCTGCTCTCACGGTGTGTGCATTGGTTGGGAATCTTGACCTCAACTCATCCACACATTCCATTCCCCAGAAGCAGGGACAGTCAAGTGTAGCGCACGTTATGGTTTAGACATAAAATGAACCCCAAAAGTCTCATCTTTGGGGGTAGAGCCCAGCTGGAAGGAGAAGGGTGCTGGGGGAATGACCCAGAAGGGTATACCTTTATACCAGTTCCTCTATTCTCTCTCTGCATCCTAGCCACCACATGGTGAGCAATTTTTCTCCCTGCTGTGCTGCTCTGCCATGTGGTTTGTGCCTTGGAGTCTGCCAACCGCAGACTGACTTCCTAAAACAGGGAACCAGAATAAACCTCCCCTTCTTTAAGTCGTGGGTGTGGTTAGTCTGTCTCAGAAACAGAAAAATGCCTAATACAGAACACTGATACCCAGAGCGGGACTGTCCTATGATTATGCCTGGTCATGTGGATTTGCAGCATTTGAACTGGTTTTCATGAGGAAAGGTTTGGAGATGTGAGCTACAGAAGCCCTAGCATGCCCTAAGATGAGCTTGCTGGATGACACTGGTCGGAGCTCAGGAGACCAGAATGCTGGCCGCAAAGCTGACAGTGAAGATCGGGCTCAGGAGGTTTTTACTTGTAACAAGAATTCCATTGGCAGTTGGACTAGAGGCCGTGTGTGTTACAATCTGGCAGAAAATTTTTCTACATTTCGCCCATAGGCTGGGATTTTTTTAAGAGAATGAGATTAGGCACGGTGGGCTAATTGGTCTGGCAGAGAAAATTTCAAGGTAGTTCAACATGCAGGCAATGGCACAGGTGCTACAGGCTGCATTTAGAAAGATGTGTAGTAAAAATCAAGAGCAAGAAGCAGAGCCAACATACGAGGGAACTGGGCACAGTGGTGCACACCTGCAGTGCCAATTCTTGGAAGACTGAGGCAGGAAGATCTCCATGAATTTGAGACCAGTCTGGGCTATATAGTGAGTTAAGGCCTGCCTCTATCTCAAAAACAAACAAACAAAAAAATGGGAAATTTTGCTGGTGGCCAGAAAACAAGCACATGTGAGATCGAGACCAAAGGAGTGTGGCTGCTAGAGATCAGCACCATTATAAAGGAACCAGATACTTTGTACTGTGAAATAAAGAAAGAGACATTGAGGGCATTGAGGAATCGGAAAAATTCCAACTATCATAGGTTCAAGGTGCAAAAGTGGCAATCTTACATGTGGAAGGTGAACCCCTGGGCCACCCATTCAAGAAGTGGTGTCTTGGGGGATTGGTTCCCTAGGATTTATCTGCCCAGATTCAGTCATCCAGACACTGATGCCGTCTACACAGCGTGGGTTTTTCAGGCACAAATAGTACAAGAGTTGTGAGCTCATCCACCTGGATTTTAATGGAAGGGCTGGGAGGCCTGGCAATGGGCCCTGCGATGATAGTGCGTGCGGTGATGAGAGTAAAGTCAGAGGCTCAGTGGAGCCTACAAGAAGTCAGAGACGTCAGAGACCAGGATCATCTGCTGAGGAAAGCCACAGGTGGTGAGCAGAGCCAGCCCAACAGAGAGGCCATCTGGGCCACGGCCAGCAAGGCCACAGAGCTCACACCTCACCACAACCTGCTATGGAGCTACGGGGTTTAACGTTCTGCCCACTGTGTTTCAGCCTTGCTTTGGTCAATTCCTTTCTAGCTCCCAGATCCTCTCTTGAGGAATGGGAACACTTACCCTGTGCCATTGCGTACTGAAATTGTTTAACTTTTTGATTTTCACAGGGCCTCACAGCTAAGAGTTTGCCTTGAGTCTCAGGTGAGACTTTGGATTTTTTAGCAGTGCTGGAACTGTTAAGGCTTCGGTGACTCTTATAGATGAACTAAATGGATGTTGAATAATGAGATGAATATGAGACTTTTGGTGATTATGGTTAGATCTACAATGTCCCCCAAAAGTCTCACTTTTGAAGGTGAGGCCTGACTGGAAGGGGTAGGTAACTAGGGGTACCACATGGAAAGGGGTTTTCTTGTCCCTGGTCCCTCCTTTTTCTGTCTGCTCCCTGGTCACTCTGAAGTGCAGTTTGTCTCCATCACATCTTTCTGAGAGCCTGATGACCATGGACTGAAACCAGTTAAACTGCAAGTCACAATAAACTGCTCCTCCTTTAAGGTGCAGTTGTCAAGTATTTTGCTGCCAAATGGGAAAAAGATTAGTACAGTGGGTGTTATGGTTGATACACTGTGTCAATTTGAGAAGTTTAGAAGTTTAACTGAGAGACTCAGCAGACAGACAGGGTTCTTACTTTGTAAATATCCTCATCCTGTGCAAAGGAAGGCGAGAAGGTTTAGTGAGTGCTACACCTGGGCATGGGGTGCCTTACAATATAAGAGAGGAGAAGAGGGGAGAGTGTTTTCCCCCTTTTTGCTCTGGCTGCTGCCTTGAAGTGTTGCCCCAGTTCCATGCCACTGCCTTGGAACCAGCTAATTATGGACTGAAACCTCCAAAAACTGTAAGATAAACCTTTCCTTCCTTCATTTTGGGTGTCAAGTATTTTGTCCCAGCAATGAGAGAAAAGTAAAAGTAACCAAGACAGTGGGGAAAACACTCTCCCCTTCTCACAGTAGACTTGACACAAAGGAATGTGTGACCTAGACCCCCTCTTTAACCTCATCAGACTCTCCATGGGCTTTTCCACTCCAAGTTATTGCATCCTTAGCATTTTCCTGAGCACACCCTTTGCCCCTTGCCTGGAACACTCTGCCCCCACCTTCACTTTTTGTCCAATTATTGCTCAACCTCAAGACTTCTTGCTTCTTCATGATCCAGACTGACCTAGTCCAACTCCTTCCGTGGTCCAAGGAACTGAGTTAGTGGGCCTGTTTTATACCTCTGTGGCCATTGTATATGCTCTGCTGTGTCACTGATCACCTTGTGTCATCTCTGGCTTCTCTACCATTCTACAAGTTCCTCAAGGCAGTATGTCCTGGCCATCCTCACGTCTTTATCACCTGAGCAAGGCCCAGTCCATAGGCCATGACACACATTAAATGACTGGAAGAGGGAACAGACTGTGGCAAGGCTACCATGGCTTCATAAAATACAGTTTCCCTATGGAGTATAATGGCAGCAAGGCACTGATGAAAATCTCACATTCTGCTCTTGGCTTTACAGACTCTTCTGGTTGCTGATGGTTGGCACTGGAATGTGTGGGCTTTGTAATGCTGGTTACTATTGGTTTAGGAGATAATGAATAACATCTACGTTCAGTCAACTGAGATCTGAGGCACAAGAACAAGATCTTGCAGATTAAAATGTCAGCTTCATTATAGCTGCAGTCAGTTGGGTCCATGACTTTCATTTGGGGGCAAGGTGGGCGTTCAGCTACTCTCTCCCTTTGGGATAGACTGAGTCGGCAGAATTGCTGCCTTCCCCAGCTCCGTGGCAGAGAGCAGAGTAACAAAGGGTTTGCAGCATTTGTAGAAGTTTGGCCCATACCTTCAGGAAGTCCTGACTAATAAATTCTTCACAAACCCAAGGATCACACAACTACCTCTTCCATCTCACATGCAAAAATAAGAAGCTGCCCTGGGAAGAGGCTTGCTATTTTGCTTAGAGGAAGCTGTTCCTGGAAACATGAAGCCAGGGACAGGTATATACATTAGGTAAAGGACATACCAAAATCAAGAACTCTTTGCCTGGGAAAGTCGTGGTGTGTCCATGGAGAAACACATTCATGCTTGTTTAATTGTTAAAATTTTGCTAACACAAAGTTTCCATCTGAGTGCTAGAAAACATTGATTAGGAATTTAAGTTCTGTGCATCTTATCCATTTCAGCAATAGTATTTATGGCATGCAGAATAACAAGCCTCTTTGCTAACACATTCAATGACATTTCTGAAACATGAACAATTATTGTGTTCTTTAGTTTACATGGCAATTTCTTATTTCTAATGGGAAATGGTGAAATATTATGTTACAATGTTCAGGCTGAAATAAATGAGTTTGTTTGTTTGTTTGTTTTTGGTTTTGTTTTTTTGTTTTTTTGCACAGTTTGCAAAACGGGGGAAAACAGCAATCCTGGCTCATTCCTTATTGTAGCTTAAAACGCATCGTAATGCTGACTCATTTTCCCATTTCAAGTTCAACTTTCTTCTCAGGTTACAAATGGGGGAGTATGGTGAGCTACATAAAATCGGAAACGGTGGAGACTGAGATTCTGGAGTCAATGTGGTCAAGACCTCCAGCTCCCTGAAACTCAGTCCCCTGGTTCCACCTGTAAAATGGGGGTGTCAGAATACCTACATCCCTGCACTGGAGCACCAAAGGGGATAAAGTGTGCAGTGTCAAGTATTGAACTAGGTGCTCGATAAATGGTTTTGAAAGAGTCAGCGGATCATCCCACAGGGACCGCGATGCTCTCAGCCCCCAGCTGGGGAAGTGGCTGAGCCTTTGCCAGCAGTGGGATCATCTTGTGAGCGCAGCACAACTACTAGTACGAATTTACAGAAACACCAAGGTTAAATCCCGGGGAAAGTGGGAGAGAGGATTTAAAGCATTTAGGTGACATTTCTCTAAGCCCTGCACTAAGGGTTCAAGACAGGAACTGTTGCAGATGGGCACAGCAGCGCTGGTCCTGGGCCCGGGGAGGGAGGTCTTTCCGGCAGTGCCCACACAGGCAGCGAGCAGCCACACCACGGAGAAACTGCTCTCTGCAAGCTGAGCACCACATTCCAGCACCCCACTCTCCATTAACCAGTGGTGTGTTCGTGTCAAATGTGCCGGGAGCTCAGTGTGCAAATCAGGCTGCAGGATACATGCTGTGCAGCCCAAGGGATGATGGTGCCAGAGAAAAAGTGAAGAGCTGGAGGAATAATCGCCACCGTCTGAGGTTTTCTGCCACCACGTGTTTACAGTGGCCTCTGCAGCGGGGACTGCGGACAGTGGACAGAGGACCCAGGTGGACGGAACTGCACAGGTCCCAGGCAAGTCCGCATGGTCTTGTGTGAAAGCACTCAGACAGGATGCGCCTTGTATTTCAAGAAAGATGTGCATAGATGCCTATCTTCAAATTGACATTTGAATTGTCCATTTCTTAATTTAAATACGGAAATGTGGGGCTCACGGAATTAATTGGTCACAAATATTGTTAAAATTGCATGCGAGATTTCAAGCAGGAATGATATTTTTAACCGTTTCATCTTGTTCAGTGTCTGCTTGCAACGATCTCATAGAATCTCAACACTTATGGTCTCGTAGAATCTCAGTACTTAAGTGTGATAGCTGCTGAATTCTTTCCACATGTATCTGTACCCTGCGAGAGAAAATAAGACATAGTAGTTCGCACAACAGTGAGCGCCCGAGGTCCTTTCTGACTCCTCGTGAGGTCCGAAGGGGAAAAGCATCCTTCCCTGTGGCTGTTTTCTGGGAGGGAACTGAGGCCCCCACCCCGCAGAGGCAGATGGCTCTCTGGCGTCACTGGAGCACCGGCTGAGCTGCCTGCATCCGCATCCCGGCCCCTGTGCGTGGGACCCCCCTTCCCCTCTTGCTTCCTTCCGTGTGGAAAGGATCTTGGTCTCGTGGACACAAGTGCCCATCTTCTCCATCAGAAAGGGCAGTGCAGTGCATAAAAGGTGATCAAAATACTACCTCCAGTAAACCAGTTTAGATGGAAAGAGAAAGTACCAACAACCTCCTCTTGATGCCTGCCCTGACGTGCCAGCCAGAAGACCATTATTCTACCACTTTCCCCTCCGAAAAAGCGCTGTGCTCTGCTGGCAGCGTGGGTTTCCTGTCCACCGTCTAACTACACTCTACTGCCTGTTCTTCAAGATAAACTGGGGCTGAGCTCTGCCCCTCAACCCCAGGAAACTGAGATGAGCATCACAGGAAGTAGATGGCTGGGGTTCAGAAACAGGCAGAGATGATTTTCTAAAAGTTCAGCATTCTTCCACTTAATTCCCTCCAGGACAGACACAGGCAAAGCCATAAAATTTTATTTCCCAGGATGTCCACAGATCGCTCCAGGCACAGGACCTCCGGAAGTGCTTCCAGCATTTGTCTGTTGCAGCACCAGCCTGAATTCAGCCTGAATTCCTGCCAGTGCCCCACCCGTCTTGGTGTCTGGGCCCACGTTAGAGGCTCATAGCCTGACCTGCGGCCACAGCACGGGTGGTGTCCAAGGAAATGCGTGCGTTTATGAACTAAGGAAAGTGAACACGTTATTTTAAGCACGTGCCTCTGAAGCCTCTGAGAGATTTCTGTGAGACAGACAACAGGAAGGAAGCCAAGAAGCGGTAGGAGACAAGTAGATAGAATCAACTCAGAACAGCTAAAATGAGACTGAGAACAATGCCGCGCTTTGATTGATAAGGTGATTTAAAAATTAAAAGAGAGGAGTCTATCTGTGAGCGAAATGCCAGTTTCTAGCAGTTGATGGATGGCAAGTGCCTTCTTCTCTTTGTGGCAGCTCAGATAAAGACGTGTTTGCTCTGAGAGAGATTCTTTATGAGACAACTACGTGGCTGCAGAAGTGTGTGTGTGCACTCGCGCGTGTGAACACCTGCGCCACTGCGTTTCACAGCAGGGCTGTCTCCACCTAGACGGCGAGGCTGCCCCACCGCCTTGAAACCCCTGCACAGACAAGGCGCTTTCAAAGCCCCCAGCCACGGGACCTGTCTCCAGTCGTGCGCGTGCACCATGTGGTAGCTCGCGTGATTAAGGAAGAAGTGATTGTGTGAACCTCTGAATCCATCTGTCACGTCGTTGGCATTGACGAGCCGTGCTGAAAAATTAGCCGCCACCTCCCCCCAGCTTGTGTTTTCCCATTCTGGAGACAATTCGGGCAGTTCTTGGTGGGGAGAGCCGGGAACAAAGAGACAAGGAATTCAATAAAAAGAGATCCTGGCAAAATGAAATATTGCTTCTCTGTCTCACAGAGCATTAACCATTTGTCTGCTGCAGCAGAGGCAGGGCCGCGTGTGGGAGCTGCCTGCGGAGGTGATCCCCTCCAAAGCATCGGGGTGTCCAGGGCAGTGGGTGGGGCGTTAGAAATGACAAGCAAGACAGGAAAACACACGTTAGCTCCTACACGCCTGGAATTCTGCTGGGACAGCTGCTCACTCCCACACGTGGGCTCAAAGGCACGCTGGGTGTCGGACCTTCTGTGCGTCCGAGAGCGGCCTCGCCGTGTGCTGCGGTTGATTTGCTTTCCACACGTGCATTTTTCTAGGGGAGCCTCACGGTGATCGTCAGTCTTCCTCATAAGCATTTGTGATCCACAGACTTAAAAATGCTCTGGACGTTCTTTCTTACCTGTTTTCTGTTCATTTCTCAGTCACGGAGGCTACATGAGGGGTTGGAAGACAAATTCTATCTGTGAAATGCTTGGACCAAGAACAGACAAAAACCCCAACTAGAAAAACAGATACCAAATTAGGACACCAAAGAGAATAAAGTGAAAGATATTTGATCTACAAGGACATTTTTATTCATTTCATAACTGCAGTTCAAACTCAGGCAAAGTATACAGTTATAGATTTTTTGTCGTTTTTAAAATTACCTTCTTAAGAATTTTCTTATAAATTTCTTCTTATTACAATTGAGAGGGAAAGATACAAGTATTTGGACTAACGAATTCATTTAAAGTCCCTTCAGTTGGTATTAGATCTGAAGAAAGTTAATTAAAATAGGAAAATTAAAGAATAGCAAAATTGTTTCAGGTCAGGGGGCTTTCTTGGAAAGAATTATTAACACAGCTTGCCATAAACCAGCTAGCGTGGCGTCACTGAAAATTTTAATCTGTGAGCATTCTCCTTAACCGCAATATTTTCTAAAAGTTAAACCTGTGTATATTGTAGAGTTGTACATATTGTCTGCAGTGAATATGAAAACTGTGTAGGATAAGAAAGTCACCTCCAAGTTTGAGATTAGAGGAATGAAGGCCTCTGTTCATAAACTGATCCCTCACCCCAATTCCCATATATCAGAGCAGAGAGAGACGAAGTGACCTTGAAAAGACCAGAAATATCCTTCCGTGACTACAGAAGTCAACACACAAGAAAAAGATGGAGCTTCCATAACCTGACAAAGGGCATCTGGGAAAAACCAGAACCTCATACTTCATAGAAAACACAAAAAGCTTTCTTCCCAAAGTCTGTCTACCTTTGCCATTTCTATTTAGCCATTGTCCAAGAGATTCAAGCCATGGAAATCTATCAGGAAAATAAATAAATAAATAAATAGCATCCACATTAGAAAGAAAAATGTTAAAATACCTTTATTCATATACAATCCTGTACAAAAGAAAATCTAAGTGATTCACAGAAAAACCACTGGAGCTAATAAATAAGGGCTTCAAGTTGGATATGAGATCAATACAGAAAAATCAATAATATTTCTTAAGCCAATAATTAATAATGCAAACATAAATTTAAGAAAATTCCATTTATGATAGTATCAAAAAGAATAAAATATTTTAAAATTACTTTAACAGCAGTCATGCAAGTTGCACGCTCTAAAAACCTCAAAACATCTAAATCTGCAGAAATTGAGCTCCATGTTCGCGGCTCAGAAGATGAGCTCTTAAAATGGCAACGTTGCCTGAACTAATCTTCAGATTCAACACAATTCCTACTGTAATACCATTTGGACTTTTTGTTTTTTATTTTAGCTTGGTTTATTTATTTGCTGACATTGACAAGTTGATTCAAGACTAAGAATGGCCAAAGCAACCTTGAAAGAAAAGAACAAAGTTGGAAAACCTTACACTTCTTTATTTCAAAACTTACACTAAAACTACAATAATTAAAATAATGTGATAGTAGCATGTGGACAAGCAGACAGGTCAATGGAAGGGAAGTGCAAGTTCAGAAGTAAGCTGTTACATTTACGCTCAGCTGATTTTCAGCAAGGGTGCTAGACTATTGAATGAAAGACTGGCCTTTTCAACCAACGGTGTGTGGACGCCTGGATGCTTATGCACTTCTATGTGGCTTCGCCACATAGACACACAGTAAATCCAAAATGGATCACAGACCTAAACACAAGGGATAAAACTCTTAGAGCTATGAAACTCTTAGAGGAAAAATAAGTGGAAATGTTTGTGACTTTGGATTAGGCAATGGTTTCTCAGATACCACAACAGAAGCACAAATAACAAAAGAAAAAGCATGTGATTTGGAGCCCTCAAAATCTACAACTTTTGTGCAACAAAGCATTCTATTACAGTGTCCAACAAAATTCACAGAGAGGGAGAAAATATTTTCAAATCACTTACTCAATACAAATCTAATATCCAGTTTTTAACTCACTGACAAAAAAAGATAAATAAAAAATAGCCAAAGGATCGAATACACATTTCTCCAAAGGAGATGCATAAATGGGCAAGACACACATACAGAGCTCAATTTCCTCCATTATTAGGGAAATACAAGTTACAGCCACACTGAAGCACCACCACTCTCCCCCTCTAGGAGGATGAAATAGAAAGAACAAGCAATAGCAAATGCTGGCAAGGAGGTGGAGAAACTGGAACACTTGGACATTGCTGGCAGGCATGAAAGACAGGGCAGCCACTTGGAAGGGAGTGTGGCGGACCCTTGAGATGTGTCCCCAAGAGAGCTAAAAACACGCATACACACAAAAATCACTTCCAGAAATGTGTGTGGCAGTATTAGTAATAGACAAGAAATAGAATCAATTAATTCCATCAAAGGATAAAAGAATGAGCAAAAGGGTATGTATCCATGCAGTGAGTTATTGTGTGACTGTAAGGAGTGAAGTACTGATCACACTACAGCGTGAACAAACACTGAACACATTGTGCTGAGTGAAAGAAACTGTCACCATGATCTTAGGCTGTGTGTTTCCATTTAGCCAAGTCCACGAAGATGGAAAGAGATTGGTGGTTTCTAGGACCCGGGGGTGTGGGGTGGGGCAGTGATGAAATTGTTCGGAAACTAGTTTGCTGATGGCGGTGAAACTGTGTGATATCACTATGTTTTATTATTTTTTCTTTTTTTCTTTTCAAATCCATTTTTTCAAAAAGAAAAAAAGAATTAAAAATTTAAAAAACAAAATGAAACAAAATTTCCAAAGATATTACTATATTTTAAAAAATACTCCAAGAGTCTAAGAAGTTCTCACATAGCTACACTGCAACAACCTCAAAACCTCAACTATCCCAATAAAAGAAATTGTTCTCACACTCAGGAATATGCAAGTAGATTCACTGGTAGGTTGGGAGGCTGCAACAAACTTTAATGGAAGGCATTCAGGTCTTAACATATTCAAAAAATTAAGATACCAGTCATGGAAATGGGTGTGTTACTTAGAAGTTGTCTTGGCTGCTTTTCATTTGTTGCTGAGACAAAACACCCGACACCCAAAATGAAGGAAGGAAAGGTTTATTTAGTTCACAGTCTGTGGAGATTTCAGTCCATAGTCAGCTGGCTCCAAGGCAGGGTGGCATAGCATTGGGACAACACTTCAAGACAGCAGCCGAGCAAAAACAGCCAGAGTAAGAGGGGGCATGAGCAAGCCTCTTCTCCTCCCTTATACTGTACACAGGACACACACACACACACACACACACACACACACACACACACGGGTGGGTGTAGCAGTCACGGATCTCCTTGCCTTCCTTTGCACAGGATGAGGATATTTACAAAGAACCCTGGCTCCCTGCTGAGTCTCCCAGTTAAACCTCTGACTTTCTCAAATTGACACAATGAACAGGTAACTGCTTGGGCTCTACACCCCAGGATGTAGAGCTGCTGAGTTACTTAATTAAGCTTCTAGACTTCTCAAGTTGACACAATGTATAAACCATAACAGAATTCAACTGATAAATCAATCATCTATGGTAAATTAGATATCTGTCCAATTCTTCATTCTCTGGGATAATAACAACTCAAGGTCAAACCATACAAAATTGCCATGTGGGGCTAAGTAAAAATGGCCATCTATCAGGAATTTCATGTAGCTTTGTGGTGACTGGGGGTGGAGTGTTCTATCCCTTTCTATTGATATTGGGCCTGTGTAATTTGCTTTGTTGAAGGGAATTGCCAGCAAGCATTTGTCAATGGAGACCGTAAGTGTGCGTGTGTGCCTTGGTTTACATCGTAACTATTCACCGTGAGAACATTCCTTGGACTGTCTAAGGAAGATGAGCCGTATGTGGGGCAGACCTGGTGTCACCCCAGCCTGGGGCCGGCTCAACCGGCCACCATCCTAAATCAGAGTCTCCCGGTCCTCAATAACTGGCTCTGCCTGCACGCTCCTGAGTGTGAGAGTAATCGTCCTGAGTCAGGCAAGGAGGATTTGAAGTTATTTGTTACACAGTGTTACCGTGTAGCTAACTGATAAGCAGTATCTCTAAACAGTGAACAAGGACAAACACTTGAAACAAAAGCAGACAGTGTCCAAACAACAGCCCAAGGTCATGCAGCCCTATTAAACAGACTCGGGCAGATGGATTTGGGGGAGCCCAGCAGTGGCGGCGGGCAGCCCAGGCAGTGGATAGCATGAGGACTGACCTTGAATAGTTAACTAAGTATCATACTAATGGGAAAAACTGACAGATAGCAACGTTCAGCACGCCCTGATTTAGAACCAAGTCTGTGTTGCACCCTGGGTTTTAATCTGAAGTCTCCTAAATGGAAGGGAAAAAAATCAAGGAAAAAATTTGGAGTACAAGCAAGGGCATATGTTAGTTATGGATGTAACTTACTGAGGGTTCTGTATTGCTTTCATTTATTTTGAATTGTATGCTAAGTACTTTTCAGTTGTGCAAACCCTAGAGTTGAACAGAATTTCAGAAATGAACTCACAATTAATAGAAGTTGTTGGAAAATGTAGAATCAAAGGCTCATGCGTTTATTTGTGCCAATAGTTTCAAAGAAAATTGCTGCTGTGCCATCATCCACCTGTCTTCTTTCCTATCCCAGGGTAAAGCACGACAATCATACTCGCCAGTCCCCCTGAGCAGTAGCCGCTGTTCATGAAATGCTTACCAAGTCCTGGGGCTCTGCTGGACACGCTGCAGACACCAGACCCGGTCCCCGCATGACCCTGAAAGGCGAGGACTGCCGCCCCATCTCCCAGGCGAGGCTCTGTGACCCAGTGGGGTGATAATGGTACAGTGTTAGGAAGGCAAGGAGCTGGAGTGGGAACCAGATCTGACTCTACCTGACTCATGTTGAGCAAATATCACTTTAGCTGGAGGTTTAGGTAACAGGATAAAAATGTCCCATTCATGGAGCTTTAGCCACTGGCATATTAAAAAAAAAACTTATTATAGGGTAGTTTCAGTTACCTGCCTATCTGTGGGTCTGTCATCTGTCCATCTAAATCTATTACACATGCTCAGAACAGTCACCAGGAAGTGCCAGTGTGATCCAGATTTTACCCACCGGTATCTCCTTCGTCTCAGCATTTAATTCGTTTCAGCTCTGTTACTTCCCGTGTCTTATCACAAATGCATCGTGCTCCCCTGGCTCAGTCCAAAGCAGAACTGTTTGGAACCAGAGTCTAAATACAGCCCCAGCCCTGCCTGTGTCTCTGAGAAGGCAGCACGGGGCGCAAGCACAGAGCAGCCAGCTCTCAGGGTCCAGCATCCCCGGAGCCTCTGACCCCAGCTCCAGGAAACCTCTGCCTCACTCTTCCCCACACACCCTTTCTCCTGTGCTCTCCTCTCTCCTCTGTCCTCTCTCTCTCAGGGTCCAGCATCCCCGGAGCCTCTGACCCCAGCTCCAGGAAACCTCTGCCTCACTCTTCCCCACACACCCTTTCTCCTGTGCTCTCCTCTCTCCTCTGTCCTCTCTCTTTCTTCTTCCCACACACTTTACGCTGTACCCTCCCAGCCCCACTGGGAATCGGAGCCTCTTTCTTCGTTAACAACCTCCTCCCAGGCTTTGGTCCACTCGAATCCTCCTTTTTCTCCCCTCCTTCTTCCATCCCACTTCACAAAGATCAAAAGGACCGCACTGATCCAGAGCTCTCTCACAAGGCAGTGGGCAGCTACCCCCAAGTGTCCTCTGTCTGGAGGAGCTCAGAGGAAGAAAGCGAGGCTGGGCCTCCCTCATCTCGTGTTCAGGCTGCTGCTCCATGGCACGGGTGTTGGTTTCTCACCGGTTCTGGCCGCTTACACAACACAAAGTCATCATCTTGCGACTCTTCAGGTAAGAAGCATAGGTGGGTTTTGCTGAACTGGGCTCGTGGAGGCTTGGGAGGACCCACTTCCTCGCATGTGGTGTTGTAGACAGAATCCAGGTCTCCCCGTCCCCACCGGCCATCAGGTGAGTCCCAGTGCCACCTCCGGAGGCCACCCACAGTCCCAAGCTCACGGCCTCCTTCCTGCATCCTCAAGTCCGTGCCACGCCCCTCTGTCTCACCTCTCCAGCCCTCTGGGGAAGTTCCCTGCTCTGAAACGCTCGTGTGATTAGAGTGGGCCCCACGGACACCTGAGGATGATCCCCGCGGGTCCAGGCTTGCATGCCTCACCACACCTGCCTCGTGTGCAGGAACCGCTGGCAGGTTCCTGGGGCGACAGGGTGGTGTCTTCGGGGAGACATTACTCTACCTAATGCACGTGGCCCGTCCTCCTGTCATTTTACAGGTGGAAGTTGAAGTCTTGAAGCCACTGAAGGACTGAGCATCCACTGTAACTCAGGTGGAACCAAGGTCAGACTAAACCGACGCTGACACTCCACCCCGTCGGCGTCCCCGGAAATAACAAATAACAGCATAGGAAAGTACGCGAGAGCGGGTTTTGGATCTGTGCACCAAATGCTCTGCTGAGCTGCATGCATCTAGAGGCTTTCAACTTAGTACTATAAGAAGAGATACAACCTCTTGTCAACATGTGTTTTTAGGAAAAAGTTTTAAAAATAAGTATCTGGTTTTAAAATGAGAAAGCCTGTTTGTGTTTCAGTTGGGCCACCTTTCTGCAAGGCTTGGCGATTTTATCTTTTCACAATGCTTTTCTAAGAAAATCGCATTTCCCTACAACATCCTCCCTAAATGTCCTGAATTGGCTGGGTTGAGGTAGTTCAGTACCCCCCAGCCACCGTCACATGAGAATATCACGTTCTGCTTTATCTCTACTGAGGAAGAAGGGAAATTCTAAGTCTGCAGCTGAAGGAGAAGCTGTCCAGGGGCAGTGGGGTGGGACGCTGTTATTTATTCTGCTGGTGCATTATGGGGCTGCTCCAGGAAAACCAGAAGCCAGGCTCCACCGGGTGAAGGAAGCAGGCGAAGCCAGCCGGGGGCTGCCAGAGCAAGTGCTGTTAAACTACCAAGGAGTCACGCAAAGCAGGCTGCCCAGCGGGGCTCAGCAAGCTGTCACCCGCATCAACACTGAGGAGAATGAAGCCCCTAGGATGCCCCCCGAGGCTGTGCACCCAGTGTGGCGCCCTGGGGTCCCCGCTAGCCCTTGCAGAGCAGGGGTCTCAGGCAAGTGGGGGTAGAAGGCAGCAGTGGTCTCTGGCATGGGAACTCACTCAGGAGAGCGCTGGAGCTTCCCAAGGATACTTTCTCCTTTGATTCTGCAGGGAGCAGGAGGGTCCTTATGGGCAGCCAGAAAACGTGGGCTACATTTACATAGTCATTCAGGGCCTGTCATGCAGGGCCTCAAGCAAGGGAGTCTCTCATTGGAATAAAAAGCTGTTCTTTCAGTTCCTGTCATATAGAGGATCACTCCAAGCTCCTCTCCACGGCTATTAGGAACACACACTCCTCTGCCCTGCCTCATCAGCACCCCAGCTCTCCACGCCGAGGCCGCTCAGGGGGCTGCACGCATGCAATTAGCCGATTGCACTCAACGCGGCTGCGAAAGATCAGGAAAGATTAGACACAGTCAGACAGGCTTCTCAGGGACTTGTGGATTGGCAATCATGATTAATAGGAAACCGTGGGGCAGAACTTGTTTTAATTTACCTGCGCGTGTAACCTGTGCCACAGAGAAACGCGAACCTCCGTCTGGAGGGAACAGAGAACCTCTAGACCCAGCCTCGACTTCACGGATAATCTGAAGGAATGGAAATCAGTGTGGCCAGGTCAGGGTGCTGGCTTTGGAAATACCCTGACCCGAGCCCACTGAGAGCGAGATGGTGACACAGACGGGCCCCTCTGGTTGTCACTCGCAGTGTGTGAACAGGGATTTATCCTCGATGGGACAAATTGAACTCCCTGTCTCTGTAGAGCCTTAGATTTCTAGAGTGTGTCATTTCCTGAAAGTGGTCTTTGAAAATAACTGCAGGAGGGCTGTGTGCCCCCGGCAACTGATCGCGTAGAAGAGACGCAGAATCCTGACCTGTTATTCATCAATAACAAATTTAGCGAGCAATCAAACTGTTCCACGGCAGGAACTCTGTGGAGTGCTGAGCACAAAGATGGCGCCCAGAAGGGCTGGTGGACACAGGGGCCTGGCCCCAAGGCCCACGGAGGCTGTGCTGCGTCGCTGTAGCCAGGGAAGAGAGCCACACACCCACCCGGTGCTGGCAAAACGGCTGTGGAAGGCTGGATCCTGTCCCTCCAACCCCGGGGGTTAGCATCTCGCATGCCCCTGGCTGGAGTGGAGGGTCGCAAAGCACAACATACCTCAATGTGACCGTGGTTGGCCCAGTCCCAGGAGCAGGTGCCCCCAAGACAGGCAGAGCTGGACCCTACTTCCACGCGGGACTGAGTAGCTGTGGGTGCTCCTGGAAGCTGGAACTGAAGTGCCGGGATGGGCTCTGTCACCACGTCTGTGTCTGTGTCTGTGTCTGTGTCCAGGGAGGGCCCCTGAGAGCCCCTCTCCCCACAGCAGGGCTGGGATGCACAAGAACCCACGCTGGGCAGGACAAGGCTGCCGTGCAGACTCCGCCTTGCAGCGGGGAGACCCTAGGCCTTCCTGCGCCTGTGTGGGAACCCACAGAAGTGTGGGCACAGAACTCATTGCAGGAGGCTCTGCCGGAGGACATGCTCTGGGTGTCAGGAGCTGCAGAGGAAGCTGGGGGAGACCTGGACCAGGGCTGAGAGGAGGGCAGAGATCCCTGCTCCAGCTGTCACATCCCCCTGAACGCTGGGGACCTAATGCTGGTTTTGGTTTTTCTAATTTGTTTTCAAGAAAAGCTGGATTTTGATGTAAAACTCCTTGAACTGTTAACGTTACTAATTCAAATTTTAAAATATTGTGTAGTCCAAATAAAATTAAGATTACATATGGATTCGTGAACTGATAATTTGCAGTTTTAGTTTATACGAAAGATAAAAGATATAGGGTGTGGAAAGTTATCAAAACTGGGCAGAGAAGTTAGATTTGGAAGAGGATGTAGGGGCATGGATGGTACTCCTGAGAAATTTAAGACATCAGAGACCACAGAAAAGATAAAACTCCAGAACTGGAAGAGAAAGAGCAAAGCCACAATGGGAAACATCCTTCAAAGTTTCAACATGGAGGAGACTGGGAGTTGGAACAAGAAAGCTTCATTGCCTGGCAGCTGAGGGCCCCGCCAAAGCCACGAACAGTGATCGTGGACAAGGCTTCTAAAGTGAGTTTAAGTGACTGTCACCTGGCGGGCTGCAGGGCCGTGAGGAAGGGCTGCCACCCTGCTGCGTCTCCACTGCACTTTCCTCCTGCCCACCGGGCCCTGGGTCCTGGGTGCATGCTGGGGGCGGGGGGCTCTCGCTAACCCATCCTTACACCTCGGTTCCCAGGTTTCCTCTGAACTTAGCTATTGGTTGGTAGGAAGAGTTACAAAGAGTGAGGTCATAAAGGGAAAGAAAAGGATAGAGTGGGTAAACATTTTGCCTGCTTCAAATCTAATCTCCCAGCTGATGGTGACCACGAGTTTAGTGATATTTACAGAACAGTGCAATTAAAGTGTGCAGTGCAATGCTAGGATTTAATCTGTACTGCGATTCACTCTGAAATTAGGTTTTCAGAATGGATGTATTTTCAAGGTCTTTAAAACAATGGAATCTTGCAGATTTTTTCCTTTAATCACAGATATTTTGCACAATCTGGCATTTTCCATAAAGTGTGGTTTCTTTGAGGTCTCTTAAAAGACTCCATCTGTATAGAAATACCTCATTAGTGACAGAAACAAAGCGAATCTTTCCTGCTTTGTTTGATCTGACAATGGAGGGCTCATCACGTGCTTAACTGGGCAGCGCGAAAGTTGTTCCCTCCCCATTCTGCAGACTGCCCCTGCCCAGCCTCGGCCGGGTGCTCAGATTTCTTTCCAAAGTCACAAAGCACAGTATGAGTTGAACATCTAGTTCATAAAAGTCCACTTGAAGGCAAAGCAGAAGGCCTCAGGGTCGGAGAAGGGAAGGTCAGTGGGGAGAGTGGGGCCGGAGACTGCCTGCGGCTCTCCTAGTCCGTGTCACGCAGTCCCTGGATGCCCTGGCTGCAGTGGGAAGTGTGCAGCCCTGTTCAACAGAGAAAACCTGCAGTCTGGGGAGGTGTGACCTGCACTTCACACACACCACCCAGCAGGTCTCTGGGAATCTGATTTGCATATGACAGCCATCTAAACGATGAAAACGCTTAGTCGTGACAGCATAAAACCCCGGGGAAGTAGAAGGGAAGAACGATGACAAAAATCTCCATTTGGTAAGTGCTGTCTGACCAGTTGACTGTGGAACTGATCTGTAAGAGTTTCTGCTCCTCGCTTCACATCCGCTGCGGGCCCGAAGTGGCCCCGTCACCTCGAGTCACGGTGGGCAGCCGCCCAAGCGCGGGCATCTCGTCAACTTGATCTGCCCAAGCGTCTTCTGCCTGCACCAGGCTCTGGGCCCATTGGGCCCTAAATGACTTGTTGAATGCTTTGAAAATCTAGTTGTGTGGCCAAACCATTCTGTAAATTACCTAAAATTGACCCCCAAATAGCTATTTTACTAAGTGTACTTCCCCCTTGGCTTTGTCCGTATTTTAATGCATGTACCCAGTTTACCTTCTGGATCTTCGAGTCCACCAGGAAAGAAACAGAAAGCCCCTTTCCCTCAGGACACACTGCCTCCAGAGCTATTAAATATGTCTCCACCCTGAACATCCAATTGAGCCAGAACAAAGAAACTATTGTCTCAATAATTAAAAGGGCAAAACACAAACCCAGGCGCATGTTGCCCAATAAACCTCTGAGGATGTGTGACAAACACATGTGGAACCACGTAGTCTGAGGGAGATCATTAGCCTCCAGCTCCCGGGGCAAGGACATCTGCGAGGAGGACGATCACCGAGTGACCAGAGCGAGTGTCTGTTACTTAGTGCAATCAACTAGGAAGGCGCCTCTGAACCTCAGAGACGGCCAGGAGGCCACGGCTGACACACATCCCTGACTCGGCCTTGTCTCTTCTCAGAGCTCCGCAAGCCACGGACCTCTGGTTCTCTTCTTTCTCCTTCCTTCCTTCCTTTCTTCCTTCCTTCCTGCCTTCCTTCTTTCCTCTCCTCCTTCCTTACTTCCTCTTTTCCTTTCTTCCTTCTTCTCCTCCCTCCTCCCTTCCTTCCTGCATCCTGCCTTCCTGTTTAATTTGATAGCTCAAGGTTATAACCACATAGGAAGTAGAGGACACATGGAAACATTCTTGACATGATCTGAGACGGGTGTGGTGAAAGGCTATTAGCAATTCTAGACTGAGCACGGCACAGCCACGGCCCTCCCCAGCACTGGGAAGTCCGTGCGTCTCACCAGCCCCCGACAGAAGGGCAGGGAGGAGGGCGTGTGAGCCGGAGAGGGAGGAGGAAAGGGGCTCCCGGGCAGCTGCCGGGGTCTACCAGGAGGGCCCAGGGAGCGACATGTCCTTCCTGGTCTCTTCCCCATGTTTCTTACTGGCCTAACCCAGTGGGGTCAGGGCGAGGGCCGGAGCTCAGCACAGCTTTGCGCCTGAGACGGTGTCTGAGCAGACGCTACTGCGCCCTCTGTCCTGTTTGACTCCCAGCTCAACAAGAGTTCGGAGTCCCTGAGACCACTATTTCGCTCCTTCAGGTGGATTTCAAGGTTTTTTAAATTTCTCTGTCTCCTGACTAGACAGGCCATTTTAATTTCACAGACCTTGATTGCCTGGTTTCCAGACTATTTCAAATGTCACAAACCAAAGTAATCATTTAGAAAACCAGTCTGGTATTTGCTATCCAGTGACAATGATGGTATTGAAATGCTCACTGTCAGGAATTTAAATATCTAAGATTTATTTTGATATATACACACACTTTTCTTAGAGTTTATATTAAAAGACTGAAATCTCTTAATCAGAAGCCAGACTGAAAATGCTAGTTTGGTTAAAGTGAACCACATAATCAATTCTGTGCTGAGATCCATCCAAAGTGGCTTATGTTCTTTATGTAATCCACACTTAAAACTAGAATAAGACATGGAATTCACACTTGGAAGCCATAAGAACGCTTTATTTCAAGGTTTTTACAGTGGCCACCTCTCTTTCTTGCTCCAACAGAGGAAGAAATCTGACTGCCTCCACCGTGAGCTCCAACCTCACCTGACCACAATGGAACCCCGGGTTCGGCTCCCTGCGAGCACCCCAGCTATAGGATCTCCACAAAAGAATCCCAAGGACTGGTTTTAATACAAAATTCCTGCAAACCTCACGTGGGTTATTTCACAAGCAGATATCAGTTTATACCAGTGTGTCTTCCATCAAATTACCACGCCCCTCAGGCTGGCTTATTCCGGACACCACATTTCTAGAAGGAAGTGCAATCCTGGTGGGCGACACTGCCTCTCCCCATGCTCCTCCCCAACTGAAGGCAGAGGCCTCTGTGCCTGGAGACAGGGAATCGAGGGCCCAGGATGCTGCACACAAACCAATGTTTCTCGGAAGTGAGGTAAGAATCACGCAGCCCACACCAGTCCCTGAGACGCGGGAAACGTCCGCTGCGTGCTCAGCCCCGCCGCACTGGGCTCCTGGGACACCTCCAGGCAGGGAGGGGCAGAAGTACTGCCGTGAGGTCCACTGTCCCCGTCGCTGTTCCCATAACAGGGCCCTGTGCCTGCCCCTCCTGCCAGATGGGCCGTGCAGGGGGACCTGGGCTGCCTTGATCCTCAGGCAGTCCCGTGTCCTCTGTCCGGCCAGCTGACCCCTGCACCAGGCGGGCAGACACATGTGTTTCCAGGTCGTGCAGTTCCGGAGGGTGGACGAGGAGGATGGGCCAGGGCACCCGGAAGCCCAGGGTCGGGGGTCCGGCACTCGCTGTCCCCTTTCTCCCGGTTCAAGGCCCAACCCCACCCTGCCCTTCTAGCAGCTCTGCAGGCCGGGCTGGATTCTGAGCCTCTCTCAACTTGGAGCCCTCTTCTTCTCTTTGTATCTGTTTTCAAACTTGGGGTGGTGATAGAAACCCTGCTTCACTGGGCTGCTGTTGGGGCTGAGCAGAAAGAGGAATCCCAGGATACCACCTAAATACTGGTTAGTGACAGGGGCCCCGGTAGCCCCCGCCTCCTCCCCGCTGCCCCCAGCTTCCTGCTCAGGTGGGTGCAGTCCGCAGCTGGCTGGCGGTCTGGCGCTTCATCCTTCCTCCTCGCTCTCACCGGGGCTCCCCTCCCCTTGCTGCTCAAAGCAGAGCCCATCTAGAGACAAGGTCATTCACTCTGCTCTCAGATGGCTCAATTCTTAGATGTTCATTTCCCGATCTGGACAGCTCTGTCTTCAGAGAAGGTCTGTCTTTGGCTGTCTGTCTGGGCAGTCTCCTCCACTGTCTCATACAAGCTTTCGGGCCTGAGGCCTCAGCGGGATGAGCAGAAGAACAGTGAGTGGCAGAGCCCGGCTGCCCAGGCCGGAGGATGAGGCCCCGCCTGGCCACAGCGCAGTGGCCTCGGTTCTTTTCAAAGGACAAGGAAATGTTCTGTAAGGAGAACTACTGAAAAATGCCTAAAACGTGTCAGAGCAGGCCAGGCGCTGCAGACCCTGGTCAGCGGGGGAAGGGTTGTGGATACGAGAACAGCACTGGGCAGAGCACACAGTGGGCACCAGGGAAGGCAGCCCCAAGGGCACCCAGAGTTTAAATGAGATGCAGTACAAAGGTTCTATTGCCACAGGAGCACAACACAGATGGCGCTAAAGGAGAAGGACGTGGCACTCGTGCCTGCTAACAGCGTCCGGCCAGGTAAGTCACTCAGGCAACCCAGGACCAAGGGCAGGAGGACACCCTGCAGCAAGAGGACCTCTGGGTTATGCAACCCAAGACACAGCTGCAGGAGCAGCGCAGCACCAGGGTCCTTAGTGCGGTTCACCCCACAGCTTCAGAGTAGGTCGTGATAAGACAGACGCAGACCACCCGTGTCTACCACAGAAGAGGATGGCCACATAGACAGTGGTGTTTCTATCCCTCGGAGCACTACATAGCCCTGAAGAAACTTCAGCTGCCTGCCTGAACTCATGTGAATCTCAAAAGCAAGGGGTTAACTGAAAAATAAGCTGCTGCATAAGGAAAAGCAGAGTATAAAAGTAATTGTGGCCAGCTTCTGAATTGGTGTGCATCTACACACAGGGACAGATACACGTGTGGTAAACGTGTAAAATGTGGATAAATAGATGTACTAAAAACACAAAACATGGATAAAACAGATGCCCCTGAGCACACTAGCGCGGTTCCCTGTGGGGAAAGAGGGAGGTAGAGGCCTCACGGTTTGGGTGGCCTGCGTGGGACACTGCTCTCCCAGGGAGACTCCCTGGGGCCCTGCCTTGACCCTTGGTCCCCTCGGCACAGGTCACAGCTGCGTGGCACAGTCAGCTCCTGCCTCAAGTTCCTGCAGACTCCCGGCTGCTCTGCCCTGGTTTTCTCTAAATCCTCAAGATGGGATTCCAGCCCTGTTGAAGTCACAGCCTCAAGTGTGGGGAGCGGACACCTTGGGGACAACCTCCGAGCACAGGCAGCAGCAGGGATGGTGCCCAGCAGGCGGCCTCTGTCCTCCAAAGACACTTATGAGGCCAGGCGCGTCGTTTCTCAGTCTCCAGCAGGACCTCTGGGCATGTAATGGAAACCACACAGGACGCCCACCTGCAGGCTCCTCCCCCTCCTCCCACCCTTCCAAATGTCACCCAGCCCCTGCCTCAAACTGCACCTTTGAGAAAAAAAACTGGACACGGGGATTGCATCGACCCCAAGCATGGCTCCCTCACTGTGATCGCCCTTGGGTGGCACTGGGTGACGGTCAGTGCAGCTGCCCTGCCTCAGCTCCACTGTGACCATTGAGAAGCCAGGTGCAGGAGACAGGAGGTGGGAAGGAGAGGGAAGAGACGGATGTGGACTGGGGGGGACGCGGGGAGGAGGACAGCGAGAACAGAAAGGCAAAGGAAGGGAGAGGTGGCAAGCTGGGGGGGAGCGCAGGGTAGGGCACTTGCCTGGCAGACACCGGGCCCTGAGTAACAGGAACGAGAAGACGTGGGCAGCGGTTATTGGTGGAGGACACGCACTGCTCGCCAGAGACAGCACGAGCACCCCTTGCACGGTCCGCCCTGGAGAGCGAGGATGGACACGCACTGGAGTCTTCTGCTCAAAGTCAGGCACAGGAAGAGGAAGTGACAGAGAGGGTGCACCCTGTGCCTCGCTGAGCACATTACCCTAGGAGACCGGCCAGGAGTGGCCAGCTCCAGAGGAGAGGGTGCTGGGTCGAAGAGGTGACTGAGCCACTGGAAAGAGGACACCAGATGAGCCTGACCCTGCTTCCTCAGAGCACAGGTGGGCATCACTCCTGGGCACACACGGACCACATCCACCAGGCTCACTGCACGCTGGGGTTAGAAACGGAGCCCTTGTGCTGAAGGAGGGCACCATCCTCGGCCTGGCCTGCGCCTGGCACCCAGGCACACAGACCAGAGGGTCTCAGCATCACAGAGTACAGGAGGCCTGTGCTGAAACCACGTCCTAGAAGGCTAATGTGTCTCCATTTTACTGCCTACAGCGGTTGATCTTATGGTATTTTATATAAAGATATCCCCAAACCTCAGAGGCCAGTGTGACTGTTTCAAGGTGGACCATTGGCCATCTCCATTCTGGGGCACCTGGCCCCCAAGACTCCCTGTCCAGCTCTGCACAGCCCAGCAGGTCCCTGCCCATCCCGAAGACTCATCTGCTCCATCTGAATCTCGGCGTACCTGCCCGTCCCGGTCCCCCAGATGGAGACCTCACCCCGGCCTGGCTCAGACGTCTGCACGGCCCCGCCCCAGCAGTCTCCACCATTAGGGTGCTGGCTGATCCCAGCGGACTGGCGCTCACTCAGGGTCTCTCCTGCGACTTCAGTTGAGTGCCAGGGTCTGAGCTCATCCCATCACAACCAGGAGGCACCTGCAAAGTCTTCCTTGGCCACACGTCTGTCAGAGGTCGTCTGGGCTGTCCTCGCCCCCTGTGTGGCCTCTTTGCAAGGCTGCTCTGGGCTTTGTCCCTGGCTGGGGCTGCGGACTGGTGTCTGCTTCACCCAGCGGAGCCTCCCCGGGCCTGGGTAGAAGCCATGAGCTGTGACCTCTGCTGGAACTCTCGATTCTAATCTAGGCACTGGTCAGCAGAGCGAAGGGGAGGACACCACAGTAGCCTGGATCCTGGGGTGCAGGATTCCGTGGAGTCCTTCAGGGATGCCTGGCCGGAGAGCTGAGATGGGGGTGGGCACTGATAGTGGGAAGGCCGGCCTGTGCATACAGCGTGGCCATCTGCTGAACTCTGGCAAGGCAGCGCGGAGCGAAATTTCTCCCGAGAGCCAGGGTAGGAGCTCCGTGGGCTCCGCAGCAAGGCGGCCAGGTCACCCTCCCCCGTCCTGCTGTGCAGCGGGCCAGGCTGAAGTTCCGTGCAAACGCGTGCCCGTAGTGTGCAAAGCAAGGCTTTATGAACACTAAAACACAAGCGTCTTACAGTTTTCGTGTATCACAGACTATCATTCTTCTTTTGATGATTCTTTTCCTCTCTAGGCATGGAAACATCCTTTGTTCTCAGGCAGAACCACGCCACACATCGACCAGACCTGAGCCGGGGTGGCAGTGCACCAACACCTGTTCCAGACTCAGTGGGCAAACACGGGGCCGGGTCCACCTGCCCACTCCCGGGAAGCCTGTATTCAGTACAGCATAGCCATGCTCAATAAGTACTTAGTGAATGAATGAATGGCCCTGAGGTAAGAACTTTCTGAAAAGCCTTTAGCGTTCGCCTCAGCATCCACCCGCTCCACTTAAAACCTAGGTCCAAAATGACATTTGCAGCTCTACTGACATTGTTCTGGAAATACAGCAGAATTGTCCGCCCAAGTCTGGCTTACCCACACTGCCTGCACTCAGCACCTCCAGTAACCTGAAACTTCAACAGCGAGAGCGATGGAGACTGGGCGTCCTCTGGGCTCCTGAGAGAGAGTCACACAGCTCTGAATGGGTGACCTCAGACTCCTGCGCCCACACGGCGATCAAAGCGCCCTGAGGAGACACCGTGGACGGCGCCCTGTCCAGAGCATCCGGGAGGTTCGGCCACGTCCCCTCAGCCCCAGCCTCAGCCACAGGCCCCGGGCCAAGCCAGCGTCTCCGCCCGGCTCCAGCCGCCCTGCTTCCTGGTTTCCATTAATGCCACCAGCAGTCCCTAATCTCCAAGCCCCGAAGCTGGAATTTCCTTCTTCCTCTCCTTCTCCCTCATTATCCTGTCTCCTTATTGCTGCAGGCTCAATTTAGATCCCATTCATTCTCCCGAGACTCCACACCAACACAATCTCCTAGCTTAGCCCGTCTCCCTGGGAGCCCCTCTCACCCCCATCACAGCCCATGGAGCCCACAGGGCACCTCTTGAGTGGCACTTAAAAGCCATAACCTAGTGTTGAAATCACTGAGTCAAGCTTCTTGAAATCAAAACCTGGCCACGTCGCTGGCCTGCTCCAGAACCTTTATCATTGTCTCTGCCACCAAACGTCCAGCTGCCTCAACTTGCACCAGGGGTGTCTTCCAGCATTTATTTTTCTCTTCTTCCTTAGAAATTGCACCCTTGGCTTTCATGCAGACCTGGGCCCACCATGCTCCCCAGCCTGCCCTGCAGTTAGCCACAGAGGCAGGCAGCAGACTTGAGCCAAGATGTGTCTGCAGCCCGTGGAGAGCATCCTCAAGTGGTGGGGCTCACCCCTGACAGATCTCCCGCAGGGCTGGGAGGGACGGGGCTACTGTGGTGGTAGCTGGGGCTGCTCACCTCTCGTTGCAGTCTACCCTGGCCACCCCTGCATTCTCCTCCATCCTCCCGACCACGTATGTCCACTCCTTAGATTCCTGAGCACTTTTAATCCTCATCGTGGTCCTCTCTGACTCAGTTTACCTCACAGTCCTCTCTGTTGTGCAAGGGAAGACAGCCCCCATGGTGCCATGGCTCACACACATTTTGGGAGCCATCTCGGCTTGCAGGCCCACTGTGGGCACTGCCCACCCCCCCTCACGCCATCATTACCTCATTTACCACCTGACTGCCTTGGCCACTGCTGCTTGCCGGGCCACAGGTCCCTTGCTCCCCACTGAGCTGATCAGAGGCATCCCCTGAGAGGTGGAGGAGGTGCAGACGTCACAGCGCAGTGAAGACAGCGGGAGGCAGGCGAGTCCGGGCGGTCTTCCGCACATGTCTCACCTGCTCTCGAGGCCAGGATGTGTCCTCTGGGACACGTTTGATTCTTGCAATAGCAAATGTCTACCTTTCATCGCAGCTACTTCTGGCTGATTTTTCTTCCTTTATCCCACGAGGCCAATATATGTTTTGTGGAATTTTGCTTAACACAGTAAATAAATACACTCCTTATTGGAGGGTCAGAGGTCAGTTAGTGGCAGAGCTACCAAGCCCTTCAGCTACATCAGTTGTATGGCAATCCTATGAGTTAAGAACCTCACACATTTCCTTTTCTTTCTTTCTTTTCCCCAAATTGTGCTTTCTTTTACTTTTCTATGACATTTTTCATCTGAGACCCTCACCTGACATTTACCATTTTCTGCTTTGTTTTGTCAGTATCTGTTATGGTTTGTGTCTGGGTGCCCCCCAAAGCCTCATGCAGTCATGGGTGCAGGCCTCTAGAGTTTGAGATTGATTCATAGTCCAATGCTGGGATTATGGGTGTGAGTGCCACACCTGCCCCAGGGCAGGTAGCCTACACATAGATGAGGGAGAGAAAGAGTCTTCTCACATGCTCCTCCCTGTTTGCTGTTGATTTTGCTGTCTTCCTTCACCATGAACTATTGCTTCTCTGCCATGAGCCACCCTGCCTCGGAGCCAGCCAAGTATGGACTGAAACCTCCACAAACTGTGAGCTAAATAATCCTTTCCTTCTCTAATTTTGGGTGTTGGGTATTTTGTCCCAGCACAAAGAGAAAAGTAATAAACACAGTATCCTTAAGTATTTAGCTTACAAAATCCTTGTTATGGCTTTGATCTAGAATGTTCCCCAAGAACCTCAGAGGCCCAGAGCAGGGCTTTTGGAAGGAGACTGAGTCAGAGCAGTGCTACAGCTGATGCCATTAGGAGGTGGGGCTGGCTAGAGGGCGTCACTTGGGATTTGACCTAGAAAGACACATTCTCCTTCCTGGCTCCTCCCTTTCTCTACTTCCTGGCCACCATGGTGTGAGCAGCTCTTCTCCACCCAATCCCTTTCACACACCCTTCCTCCCTGGAGCCAGTTGACTATGGACTGAATCTGTAAAACTGTGAAACAAAATAGACCTCTTCTAAGTTGTGGGTGTCAGATTTTGTATCCCAGGCACAAGAAAGTGACTCAGACACTTGTATAAAAGGATATGAAACTATCTTACTGGTCCCGCTATGCATAAACATCTCAACAAACCCACCAGCATGTTAATGTCTCTTTATTTGTGAGAACTGAGACTCATCTGAACTATCACAGGCTGGTATTTTTTATCCTAATCAGATTAACTTAATCTTCAACTAGATTGAGTTGTAAAGTGAAGTCTGTAGGGAAAAAGAGAAAGAAAGAAAGAAAGAAAGAAAGAAAGAAAGAAAGAAAGAAAGAAAGAGAGAAAGAGTGGAATGTATTCTCTTTACCACTTTAAAATCTTGACCCCAAAAAGAAGAAAAAACAGAAGTGAGACTTTGAAGAAAAGTGAATTTCAATAAGAGAATCATAATGTGAAACTCACTCTCAAATGTGTTGTGCGAGAGAACACTGATTTTTCTGTTTCTGTGTTCAGCAGACAGCTGGAAACCCAGACAGGATGCCAAAACGATGTGACCTACATTTGCAGCTAGCCGGCGTTTGCTAAAAGGAAATCCAAGCTTCATAATCTTTCACTTCAAAGTTCTCTGGGAGTATTACATGTTTGGATGATTGGGTAACGGATGCATTCCTTCAGGCTTCCAGGTATCTGTACAATCATGTTAATGTGCCTCTCTGTGCTTCAAAAAAAGAACAAGAAAAATCTCCACCGAGGCTTTTATTCAGTGATTAAAATATTACCTGAAAAAATTTTGAAAGGTTTTTTTGAAAGTTTAACTAATGCACTATATTTCTGCATCTTTTGGATTACTGAAATAAACCTAAGTTTTTGCATTCCAATTTACATCTGCTTCCTGTTAGTGGGTATAAAATTAATAAGGCTAAATAATTAGGATTGCGGTCAGATTCATTTTCTCACAAGCAAGTGGCCTGTGAGTTCCTTTTCAGGAGTCAAAAGCAAATGTTTAAAGGGAAATTCCAGATTCCCCTGGGATTCTCTGAATGGGACTTCTGGGGTCTGGTGAAGGACTCCTTAGAGTGAGAGGGGTTTGTTTTAAGGACCGTGGAGCCCGGCCGGAGGGGGTGCAGGGGGAGCCCCCTGAGGAGGGTCCACATCGCTGACCCTCACTTGCTAGAGTGAGGAAGAGTGTGGTCTAAACCTGGAGCACCTCTTGGCCTCACCAGCTCAGGTTCTAACTTCCATCCCTGAGCCTTTTCACTTTTCCGTATTTCCAGGGGACATTGACAGGTTATTTCCACACTTCCTGGAGTGTCCTGTCAGCCCACAATGCCTCGACCACTCTTCTTTATGATCACCTCCCCCCAGTTACCATTAGGCCAGCAATATAAAATAATTGATTCTATAAGGAGGGGATGAAAATTTGAGAGGAAACAGGACATTTATGGTCTCAGAATAGCTCTCTGCAAGATACTTATTACTTACAAAGAGAAAAATAGTAAGTTCTACAGTAGAGAAATGTAGCCAAAACACCTTGACCCAGGACAGGGACGAGCCCAGGCCGGGAGCCTCCTGACCCAGGTCACAGAGGAGCCCACAGCTCCACGGCCGTGGGAGGCCCATGTGAATGCGTCAGCAGACACTGATCATGGGGACACCAGGACAACCAAATGCAGAGATTTCCTGAAAAGCCACGGGCCTATTCTCTTAAAAAATGTTACTACTTCCTGAAGCATGAGGAAGGACAGATTCCAGGACAAAGGAGCCTAAACAGAACAGGCAATCGTGTGAACAGAGGGCCTGAAACGCTCTGGCCCACGTGGGGCCGATCGGAGCGGTGAGCGAAGTCCGACTGCATCCGTCTGTCCGGCCCCAGGGCCGGGGTCCTCACTTCCTGACCAGGGTCCCTGTGCTGATCAGGGAGGAGCCCAGTCCGTACCTTGGGAAGCACTGGGTGTAGACCTGACTCACTCTCCAACAGTCCTGAGGAAAACAGCGCGTGAGAGAAACAGAAAGAAAGCAGGTATGGAAACTGGGGGGAAATATGGGGATAGGAATCATTTGCATTATTGGAAATTTTCTCAAGTCTAGAATTCTAAGAAATAAAGTGAAAAGAGGAAATCCACATGGAGCCGATCAATGTGCCTCCAAGGTGACGCCCAGGGACTCTACCCTTCCCAGGGCCCCTCGCCTGCCACCTGTCGCTCAGCCCGCATGGTACCTCCAATGGCCTCTGTCCTCGGAACCCAGCCAGATCTCTGTGCTCTTCTATTCTCCTCCCCGGCATCTGACTCTCTTCTTATGCCCATTTTAGAAGCTCAGCTCCTCAAACCACAGACAGCTCGTGACTCTTCCTGCAGCTGACTCTCTAGTTTCCTCCTCGCCACACTCCCCAAGCACTGGGGCAGAATCCTGCTTACGTTTGTCTCTTTCCCTGTGCCTCTTTTTCTCGTGGGACTCTCGTCTTTGATTCGGAAATTCCAGTACACCCATCAGGTGTCAGAAGTCTTGTGGGCACACCCTGTCGAATCCTCCACCCCACGGCTCCTCCTCGGGGCACTGAGCCCGCAGACCAGCCACCTCAGCCCATGGCCCTGTCTCCCCACTCAGAACCGTGGGCGGAGGGCTGGCCTCTCTTCTTAGTCTCAGAGCTCAGCACTGGGCCCCACAATTGGTGTGCAAGGGATGCATAACTGTGATGGAAATGACATGCCAGATCTGAAAAGAGAAACCAAATTCTTATTCCTAGGCCTCGAAGAACCACACTTCACCCCAAGGCTGGGTGCGCTCTCTGTTGGCTTGTGCCTTGCTTAGTGGGCATATTTCACATGCGATGCCTTTGTGGGCTCCTCTCATAAGAGACCAAAATGGGGGAGTGGAACCTTCATCAGACTTGCCTGATCTGCAAGCTTTCTCACACCTGGTGCAAGGTCCGTTTCTCCTTGTGCTCGAGTTTCCTACTGGCTTCCATTCCGTAGAGAAAATGAAGTTCAGCATAGGACATAAAATGTAGTCATTATCTTTATAACAACTTCAAAATGATGCTTAAAAATGCCTTTGTTCTCCTGAAAAAATTTCTGCCAATTATTGAAACAAAATGAAACTCCAGAAGAGTGTCACATAGAAATGCTTTATTTTTATCCCTCATAAGGATTTATCCCAAATACCAGCATTCATAATATCTTGTCTCAACTATAAGGCAACTGAAGTGCCGCTCACCTCTGAAACATGAATGTCGATTGAGGTAACACATCAAGCCCTCAGCATAGTTCATTATCAGGGAGTCTTACAGAATACTAAATTCAGAGTTGCTCTGTCTTCAATAGCTAAAAAGTCATTTCTTTCTGTTTGAAATGATTACAAAGAAAAGAACATTCAGAGACGAAGTTGGCCAGGAAAGTGGTTGGGTTGGGCTGGACTTAGCATCTCCCTGGGCATCTGCTTCCTTGGGAGCCTCTGGGAAACCGGGTCTGTAGCTGAGCACGGCTTTGTGGGCTTGATTTGGATTTAGATCCAAATGGATGATAAACTGCAAAAACACATAAAAGTCTCAGCAAACTGGAAGGGAGAAGAATTACTAAGAATTCAGGGACTTCTCCCTTTTTTCACACACCCAGAAGCTAAACTCAAATGTTGTCCGTGGTGTCCGTGAGACGAGTCTTGCCCTTTTCTCGTGCCCGGGCTCAGCCCAGGGCCCTCAGCACTCTCTCTGTCCCTCTGGGGGGCAGTCCCAAGACTCAGCCGCACAGTCCTGAAGATGCTTCTGCTCCCTTGGTACATGCTGGGGCAAACCAGGGTGTTTTCTCCATTAGCAACCAGCCATTGTTACATAGCCCCGGGAACATGCTTGTTTCCTGAGCTGTGTGCGGGTGTGGCATTTGCCATTCTAAGGAGAAGCCACAAAGGTGGCCACAAGTCGGGCCTGTCCTCTTCTGTCCTTTCACTCTGCCACAAGAACCCTCGCAGGGAACATTTCATCTGCCTGGGTCTGGAATGAAAAGACATTTAATAGACTAGCATCACTGGTGGGGCTGTGGGCAAAAAGAGTATATTTATTACAGTGACTACTAAAACTTGGGGGCAGGTTTTCAGTACAGAAAGAGCTAACATACACCCCATCTGGCAAGTGCATGGAAAATACTAGAAACGTGAAAACCCTGGGAACCCTTTCCTTGCCTTGTGGGATTCCAGGCTGAGTGCAGGGAAGCACAGCCTTCACCCCGTCCTGCCCTCCTGCCTCTGCCGCACGCCTCTGCACCCTCCTGGGGCTGGAGAAGTCTTTTCTAACCTAACAGAGAGTCAGGAAGCTCTTGTTTTCCCCTCCACCTCAGCCTCATTGTTTAAATTTAAAAGCCAAAATGCAGACATCTTTGCCATACTTAGGTAGGGTGGCCCAGATTTGGTGGCTTGGGTACAGGAAGATCAGGATTCAAGAGAAGGATTTCAGGGAAGCCCAGGGTGGGAGAGGAAAGTTTGGTGACTAAATCCAGAAAACATCCATGGGATGTGCTCCAGAAATTCACAACTCTGAGAAGAGACAGAACTTTCTCGGGTGCACGCGGGAGAACCTGCAGGTCTGTGCTGGATGTGGTTGAGGAATGGACCCACCAAGCCCTGCAGGAGGGCTGGGAAAGTCTCCCCAAGAGCGGGCTTCCTGGGAAATCACCCCAAAGAGCAATGAAAAGTGAACATGGGCGTAAAGAGAGGAGATACATGGGCAGAAGAAACCACGTGAGCTATAAGGAAAGCTTTGTCCCAGACAGGCCCAATTTTGAAAGAGATATATTGGTATCCATCCTTATAATTTTTACTGTGTTCTTGACTTTCTAGTGGGTCTTGCTTTATCTATTTGTTTTCTTAATCGTTTGGTATTTAGGGGCTAAGAAAGATGACAGTGTCTTCACAAATTTCATCTGTTCTACATTATGTAACTTGCTTCATTGTCCTGCTGAGCATATTTAATCTTAAATCCTCACTTGTCTAAATTTAATACTATTGCCCTTGTGCTTTTTAAATTTTTTCTTTTATTTCTTTCTTCTTAGTTTATTAAATAATTTCTGTTGTCTATTTTTTAGTTTTTATCCTTCATTTTAAGTGATTCTTTTGCAATCAGCACATAACTGGGCTTTATTTTGGTGGCAATTTGGTAGTTTCTATCTTTTAATGGGAAAATTCAAGTTTGGTCTCATGTGCTACAATCACTGATATAATTGTATACCTTTTATCTTATTATATTTATATTTATTTTCTGTTTATTTTTCCTTTTTCTCCTGTTTTTCAGTTTCATCAAGTTGTTCTCAATCCATTTTCCCCTTATAAATTGATGATATTTTTCTTCTCCATTACATTGCTACCTTTCTCCTCCTCTTCTCACCATCACTAACCTTTTACGATCCGGACGGGAGAGATTTTGCCAACAACACTCTGCTTTCCCATAACAGCACCCTCCCTCTGTCTCTTTCCTGGCTCGGCAGAATGTGAGCTTCGGAATCTTTTCCTCCTCATCGTGTCCTTCCAGGCAGCTATCGGGGTTCGGCTACGCAGCTCAGCACTGGAAACCTTGGGCTGCTTCTGCATCTGCCCGAGGTCTGTCACTGAGAAGTTTTAAACATGGGATTGAAGTCGTCAAATTGGGAAACTGAAAGTTAAAAAAAAAAAATTAAGAAGTGTTATGTACATGGACCAACTTCCCAAAATGAATGCAATCATTGTGTACTGCAAACATGCACTAATACATTTTTTAATTTAAAAAGTAACAACAAAATAAAACTAACAGTAGCTCCAATGGAAAAGCCTAGACAGGGGTCAGCTGTATCTCATCGTTCACATTTTCAGGCTGCCCAAGTGCTGAGTGAGCTGAGACAGCATGAGTGGGTTCCATGCTGAACCATGTGACATTCATGTTCTGTGTTACATTAGAGTATAAACACTGTAAAATAACAATAATAATGTGCAATACTATAAAGCATTGTTTATATGTCCCCTGCTTTACAGAAGCCCTCTCTCAAGTCACCAGGCCCCACGGGAGGCTGAGAGCAGGGAGGCCTGGTGCAAGGTGTCCACACTCCCCAGACCTGGCAAAGCCAGCACTCCTGTGCTTCTGGCAGAGGGCGCACACCCTGGCCGCTGTGCCCCAGGGAATCTGCCCAGGCACCTGCAGAGTGAGCCCACGAGGCTCCATGGGCTGGAGTGTGCTGTGAGCAGACACCGAGGGTGCAGGGAGAGGGGAGCCCAGGCAACCCCAGCACCACCAGAGAGCCCAAGGGAAACCCTCCCTCAGAGCCCAGGCCGGGAACGGATCCGAGCGGAGGCCCTAGGTCTCCCTGCCCCCACAGGTGTGCAGGCGTGGGTCGGGGGAAGCCACCGAGGCCACAGCAGAGCGTTAATTACACGGGAGGTTGGAAATCAGGGCCAGTGAAGCTGGACGCGGGCACCTGAGAGTAGAAGTGTTTGCTAACGTGTGAAGGTGGCTGGGGAGATGGTGAGGTTTGGGGAAGATGGCAGATCAGGTGGTCCTGAGACACTATGGCGTGGGAACAGAGCTGTTTCCCAGCTCCACCACAGAATCTGAGCCACCATCCCACGGGCTCTGTGCGGCAAGAGAGAAAAGTCAGCATGTGTCTGCACACGCAACTGCACGTGGACTTCAGGGACGTGGGTTTCTTAAAGACAAGCTGAACACAGGCAGCTTGGTCATGAAGAACAGGAGGAAGAAAGGAGTGCGTGGTAACTCTGGGTATAAAAGTGGGAAGGGAGTCAGGACACAGCCCAGTAATGCAGCACACATGGCCGCTTGCCACAGCCCACACCCTCTCTCCTGGGCCACGTGGTTCTTGTATCCAAAGTGGAACAAGAAGCCAATTCACCCTTCCTGTGAGCCAGCCAGTGCATGGGCTGGGAAACAAGAACTTCAGACCCCCACCCTGACCCCCACCCACTCATCACCCCCAAGTGACAGGCTCATTCAGAGGACAGGCTGAGTGATAGCATCTGAGGTACCAAAGCAACTTTTTTGTTATTGTTGTTAGTACTGGGGCTTGAACTCACAACCTCATGCCTACCAAGCAGGTGCTTAAGCCACTGAGCCAAACTCCCAGCTCTTAAAAGTGATTTTTTTTTTCAAAGCAATTTAATGCTGTATTGTTTGATGACTTTACAGGCCTAGAGCCTGTAGTCTGAGCATCTGTTTAGAGGATAACAATATGCAATACAGCAACTATGGAGGATCTCTTTCTGTCTTGTTTCTGAAATTCAACGTTGTTCTCACTGTTTTGTTTTATTCAATGTTCTCTTTTGATTGGTTTTATTCTGTTCCGTTTTGTTTGATTTTATTATGTCTGATGGTATGAGCAGCAAGTTGGAAGATAACAAGAGGCATTATGGTAACCATCGTTGATTTCCTATTATCCTGTTTTGAAGTGCTGTATCACTTTCACTGTTTTGTTTTGATTGGCTTTATTCTGTTTCACTTTGTTTGGTTTTATTCTCTTTAAAATAAAAAATTTAAGAAGAAGAGCAGGAGGAGGTTGTCCCTACAGAGGTGTGGCAGTGGTTACACCCCCGCCCCACTGGTTGCCTGTGTGCCCTCAATTCCCCAGAGGGCTTCTTCTGGTTTGCATTGTACTCTGGTCGCAGCGCCTGCTGGCCCTGGGTAGGGGCGGCCACAGCGTCCTGACCATTGCCTAGTGTCTCACACGCCCTCATTGCTCCCCTTTCCCTGCCCACACCTGTGAACTCCTCAGTGGGCTTCTGCAGCTTTCCAGGCACCTCAGTAAAACTGTGCCTACTCCGGATCTCTCCCCACCATTCAGGGAAATCAAGGGCCTCACCTGGTGTCAGTGATGAACAAGTTCACTAACGGGTCCCCCGTGAGTCAGGCAAGTGCACTCGGCCCACAGAGGAACGAATAGCAGCTGGTGTAACCCTGAGCCTGGAGCCCCACAATCACTGGCGAAGAGGTGGTGGAGGAAGAAGGATCTTCCCCTCGTGTTCCACAGCTTGTTGTAGGGACAGATTGTGCAGGCCAGGGCTCACACTTCGGGGGTCAGCACCTCCTAGGGGTTAGGAGAGCAGGCCCAGAGCTCCAGCTTTGTGTATGGAGGAGCCACCACTGGCGGGTAGTACTCAGAGGACAGGGCCGTGGCAGTGGGAGAAGGTGCCTGTCGTAAGCTTCCGTCTCAGAGGGTAAGGACAGGATGAGGAGCAAGGGCAGAGGAGGAAACAGCACCAGCGACCGCAGACTCCAGCCTCATTCAGGCCCACGCTCCAGGAGCCTGCTCTGCGCCCTTCTAAACCAGCAAGGCCCATCCCATTGCCTGTGCTGTCCTTTGGGCTGTCCATTATCACTGAAAGCTCAAAAGGTTGGCCATAGCTGTCCTAGACTGTCTGTCCGCTCAGATGCGAGAAGCCACACAGTGTGACAGCAGCCGGTGAGGATGCCACACGCCCTACACTTGGTGACAGCCGGAAACCCTGGGAACCTCACCAGCACCCCATGTGCATAGGCACGAGGCTCCCGCTCCCCTCCAAGGTCTCTGAAGTCCAGGGCCCCAGGCTGAGGCCTCCTTCGACACCAGGAAGGCAGAGCTGAGTGTCACGTGAGGTTTGAGTCGAGCCAGACGCTGCTTTTCTTTGCCAAAACACCCTAACTTTCAAAAGAGAAGCATCGTTTGAAGATAGTTCTCTTAATTTAGGGTATTGGTTTGCACTCTAAGGACACGGGGCGGTGGCCACCCTCTCTGGCAGCTCAGCGCCGTCCGGAGTGGGTTCTGGCTGTGGTCTGCGGGCATCTTCCACACAGGGAGCAGGAGAGGGAGGGTGCAACGGCAGAGGGGACAGGTCGGACCAGAAGCCATCACTCCGGCTCCTTCCCCAGATCAGCCGATGTGTTCCTCTATCCCCCCTTGTCTTCCCAAGTGTAACCCCACTGCTAAATAGTTTAGAGGAAACCCTAAAGAAGTGAGAATATTTGTTAAAGGGGAAAGAAAATTAGGCTTCGAAGTACAACCCCCCAACCTGGATTTTTTTCCGGCTTCTTTGCAAGCGTGACGTTTCTGTGTAATTGGCTCCTTTCTCCTCTCCTGTCCTCTCCTCCTTGTCTCCTTGCCGGGGCAGACCACTGTGCCGCGTGCCGCTGTGCCGGCGCCTTTGGAGGCCTGATCACGCACACGCTGTCGTGAGTAATAGCAAATCATAAGCCTCACCTGCAACCAAGTTAAATATAGTTGGACTTAAAACAACCAATTCTGTCCTCAATCCAGTGGTGGGCAAGGTGAAGGAGGTAATGTCTCTGAAAGGAATGGGAATATCCTGCCTCAGTAAGACGCTTCTAAGGGAATTTCACGAGGGCCCCAACTCGCTGCCCCCGCACCTCCCGGCCCAGGGGAGTCCCTTTGCATTACCGTCGGCCTGTTCCCCCAACGCCCTCCACCTCTCCCCAGGACCCCGTCTGGAATCCCGCCCCTCGCAGGCCCAGTCACATGTTGCCTGGTTCCTGAAGCTCCCCTTGCCTCAGAACTGTCCGCCACCCCACTGTACTCCTGTGGGCCCTAACGTCTCTCCTCCCACCGGGCCTGGTCCCGTGGGGATTTGTGGTCTCTACTGTTTCCGTCCTGCAAATCACTAGGGCCAGGCTTTTGAAATTATTGTTTGTTCCTCTGGCCCCTCACATGGTGCCTCTGGCTGGATTCACATTCCGTAATTGTTTTTAATGAACGAATAATCAACTTGTCCACACCCCACGTCCCTCGAAGTTCTCTGAGGTTCTGAATCCCTGTGAAGGCAGAATGTTTTTCTCTCCCACAAGGAATCACTAATGAACCTTTTTCTGTGCACATCCACAGGAGACTATAAAGGCCCACACAGAGGAGGAGGCCGACCCTGGCTTTCTTTCCCCCGCAGCAAATCGATGTCTAAACGCCGTTTTCCTCTCGTCATCGCCATGAACATGTGCTGAGCCCTGTACGCCCTGGAGTCCGGCTCGGACCTTTCCCGAGGCGGTCAGCGCCTGCCCGGAGGCCTGTCGGACAGCGCGGGCCACGGCGCCTGTGCTTCGCGGGCACGGGGAGGAGCTTGGGTCTCACCAGCCTGAAGAAGTTGGCTGCAGACCCTAGTGTTTTCCACCTCTTTGAGTATCATTTAAGATAATTTTTGAGAAGATGGGGTAGTCATTTCTTTCTAATTAATTCCAGACTGCCAGAGTCACCTCCGGGGTCCCCAGCGCAGGAGCCCTCCCTGACGTGGGGCGGGAGCCCCGAGCGCGCGCAGGGCGGCGTTTGGAACTCGCCATCTGCCCAGCGAACCTAAAACCAGCGCGACCTTCGGTTTTACAGATGCTGGGCTGATCACCAGAGCACAATGCCCACAGGGAAAGGCGGTCTTCTTGAGGAGCCGGTTGAGTGATGTCCCAGTCACAAAAACATTCCCGAGAAGCTCGGCCCATCCACCCCAGACCCTCCCGCGGCAGCCACAGCTCCTGCTGGGGTCTCCGCACAGCCCTGGCCCGTGCCCCTGGAAGGTGTCCAGAGAGGTCTGGTTCTGCACCGCGACGAGCCCGGGGAGGCGATCTGCGCGCCCCAGGCGCAGGCAGAGGCCGGTCCCTGGTGCCCGAGCCCCGCGGCACGGCGCAGGTGGTTTCCCTCCGAGCGCGAGACGTGGCTGGGCCCAAAAACAACAAGACAGGCGGTCTGGGCCTAGGAAACACTTCAGCTCACAGACATGTTTAATAATGGAAACACCAGTCCAAAATTTCCTACAGAGACCTCTGCTTTGGAAATGGTTTTATTTATACATCACTACAAAAATACCATTTCTGAAATACTTATGTGGGGCCCAGTATTTAATCTTTTTGTGACTTCTGGAAAAGTTCAACTGGTAAAACCAAACACTTCTCTTTTCTTCAGAAACCATGTCTATAAGTGTAACTGAGACTATCAAAAACAGTAAAAAAGAAAAGAGAAGAGCAAATAAAAGCAGATCCTGCCCATCTGCTTATGAATTGATGCTTCTTTGATGAGGATTTCTTTTGGGAAAATCTGGGTATGTTTTATTCTTATTTTGTTTTTCAGACACAATCCAGTATTTAAGCACACAAAAATGATCCCGGATGTTCTTATTTCCCGTGACGCCGAGCAATGCTGTGCATATTATCAGTGCTGCGCTTGAAGCTAAAGTCATGAACAACTCCAAGGGAGTTTTACATTCCCTAGAAAATCTTTCTAACCAGCGGAATGTGAGCCACTTTCTCACCGCCCTTCCTGGACTTGGTCTACGGCCGGGCGTCCTGGTCAGGCTGGGCGTCTTCTCGAAGTGGGGGCAGTGCCCACTGCCACGGCATTGTGCACCAGCCCTGCCACACCCCAGGAGAGAGCTGGTCAGACGTGGGGGAGCTGGGGTGGGGCTCTCCCGCTAGTGGTGTAAACAAACGACTTCATCTCGCCCTAGTTCCTGGTGTGCTCTCCATCAGGAAGTGTGGAATCGAAGGACGTGTTGGGTAGGAAAGCATTTTAGACACTATGAGGGATCAAAGAAACAAAACATAGCTTTCAACCCAGGAAATGGAGGAACCTGTTTTAAAATTAAGCCTACCAAAATTTCCCCTAGGTTATGACATTTTTCTTTTGTTTTCCTAGTTATTTTCCTAATTGCTAGTAAGAGGCCGACAGGCAGCAGGGAGATCTTTTTGGAGGTCCATCCTCCGCAAGTTTGAGTTGAGAGGATTATAAGTGGACAAAACTCCCGAACTCAAATACTGAGTACAGTAATCCAAGTACTGTAATCCTTTCTGTAGTCTTCCTCACTATCCAAGAAGTTATATTTATAATCTCACTGAGACATTATTGGAATCCCAGCAAGTTAATTTTAATCCACCACCTCCAATGCAACCCACAGTGAGAGTAAAGACACCGAGACATATTTAAAGTTAAGGGCAGCCAAGGGGTCCTGAGTCCAGTCCTCATGAGGGTGTTCAGAGCCAGTTGAAGAGAGAAAAAAATAGCACCATCAGTTCTGCATATATCAATAAGGAAATAAGTCTCAAGATAATCAAAGTTGAAGCAATCGTTCTGCGTTCAAGGGGAGCCATTCAAATTGTCTCCCACACTAGAACCTTTTTCTGTTCCACGCACGAGCCACAGAGGCGATGTGGCGTCCCCGTGCGCAGCTGACTCTGGGCCTCCTTTGCAGCCCTGTCCACCCGGCGTCTCTGGGTTGGTGACACTCATCCAGTGGCCCCTGCAGCACGGATAAGGGCTCCGAACGGGGCAAGCTGAACACTCAGGCTCTCAGCAGAGCCCCAGCAGCACCCAGCACTGGGTCGGCCCATCTCCGTCCCCACCGTGGTCAGCAGAGTGCCAAGGTGGGAAGCCGTCCCCAGGAGCCCACGGAGAGGGAGGAGGACAGCGAGAAGCGCACCCGCGCCTGCCTCCTGGGAGCGGCTCGCGCTCCGGGCTCAGGCTCCTCTCACGATGCCTGCCCAGCGGACAGCCGCAGCACCACGCGAGGCAGCCGTTAGCTTTGCTGGCCGGGTTGCGCCGGCCTTGGCCCCAGCAGCCCTTCCACAGAAAGCCTGCGCGCAGCGAGGCTGGAGGCACCCGGCACCCTCGGCGGGTCTGAGACGGCGCCCCGACTGCGCCCGCAGGGTCCTGGGAGGCCCCGTCCTGCCCCGGCACAGCGTGTGCACCGCAGCCGAAGCACGGGCCGGGAAGCGAGCGTCCCGAGCGGCAGGACACGCGGCCCTTCCCGCTCAGCGCCCCTCCTCGCCCCTTCACCGCCGCGGTCCATCGGTCCCTCGCCGAGGCGTGCGTCCCAGCCTCCCGTCGGGCTCGGAGCTGCGTGCGGATCCCGCGGCCCGCGGGGAGCTGACCCGGACCGCGCTCCCGGGGCCCAAGCCCAGGCCCTCTCAAGCTGGGATCTTTAAAAAACAGGTCTTCTGCCTCACAGGTAACTACCTTCACTGGAAAATGTTCATGTTTGATAGGGGCAAGTATTTATAAATTCTTACGGGATGGTCATTGAATAAATCTGTATGTTGTGAGTTTGAAGATGCCAGCTTGGAAGAATATCAGTAGTTCACAGGTACTTAGGTAGCTGAAACCTGAGTTAGCTGAAAAATAAGAATTGTTTTCACTTTTATGCATTTGTCTTAATAGTGAACTCGATTTTCTCTTTAAGATACTTAAATTCTGAAACTACTTTTCAATTTCCAGCCTTAAGCCCTTTTAAATACACAGGTATGAAGCACTTTAAAACAATCTGTGTTTCTTTCTTTTCCCATAAGATTCTTTTCAAATTTCAGCGCCCCCGTGGCGTCCCCGGCAGCGCTGGGGACGGGGCAGCGCCCCCGCTGCCGCTGCCGGAGGGAGGCCTAGGAGTGCGCGCTGTGTGACGTGAACACGCCCTCTTTACCGTCAGTCAAGGTGTTTGTAGTTTTCTTAAATTCTCAGCAAGGCTTGTGATGTTCTCGGGGTTCCGTGCCAACGATTTTGATGAAGAAGACTGAAAACAGCCTTTTCCGAGTACACAGTACACATCTTCCTGAGCGCACTGTGCTGTGCGGGCGGTTTGCGCTGCAGGCCGTGAGCGTCGCTGGCAGGTGGAAGCGGGCAGGCGAGGGTGCGGGGCCGTGGGGTGGCCCGGCCGTGAGGCCCACCCTGCGGGCGGCGGGTGCGAGAGGGCCTCGGCGAGAGCTCCCGGGGAGCGGCTCCTCCTCTCCTCGGGATCGCTGAGAACTGGCCGAGGGTCCTGGGGTTTGAAGGAATTTCCGGCGGCATCAGTAGGGGAGCCAGCAGGAGGCCGCAACTTGGGCTGCTCCCCACGTGCGCCCGGGTGATGGCCGGCGGGTGTCCATCCTCCCTGCAACCCGGCCAAGTCCCGGGGAAGGCGGGATTCGCACTCACTGGGTTCCATGAGGCTTCACAATATCTGTGAAGCCCCTCTGTGGAAAATGTACCATAGCTGTTGTCACTGAATGCAGTTTTAGCATTCACAAATAATATGAAGCAAATTTTTAAATAATTCCTGAGCAGATGCCTTTGGGCTACAGAATCATTAATTTTTTATAATTCCTCCCCCTAGTCTAAACTTGCTATGTAATCCACTCGCCTCAAACTCCTCCTGCCTCAGCCTCCCTCATAGCTGCGATACAGGCGTGTGCCGCCACACCACATCAAGGGCCTCTGTGGGCTCATCAGATCATCTCTGAATGTAATGGGAAGGCTAAGGCTCCTTCCCAGCGATCGGGTGGGAAATCACGGCATAGGATCACATATCCAGGGAGAAAGAGCTGTTCCGGGTCTGGTGTAGCAGGGTGCCCCCGTAGGGAGAGGGCCCCTCAGTGGGGCGCGCCACACTGCTCGTTTCTGCTGACCTGTTGCCTGCCCAGAATCCGTGAGGACAGATGTGTTCGGTTTCGGGTGATTCCCGCACCACAGGCCCCACTGGGTTCATGTCTCCTGGGAAGTAAATCCGTCTACACTGCTGACGAACCTGGGGAGCTGGCGGCCTAAGTAAGTTCCTGGTAACCCTGGAAACAGCTGAGACCACTGTCTGGAGGTCCGGAAGCCCCTCCCACCCAGGGAGGGGACACAGGGCACCCCCTCCGCGCCTGCACCTGGGTTTCCAGTACCTGGCTGAGGAAATACTGGCTCGTGGGTCGCTTGACTATTACAGGTTTGAAAGCTTGTAAGCTTCAGAGCTTATTTTCTATTTAAGTACATTACCTATTTTGAGAGAAAATTTAATCTATTATATACCTGTATTAAAATATGATCTTTTCTGTCTTTGGGGGCACTTTCTTTTCTACTCTAAGGAGAAAATAATAGCAACTCAAGACTGGTTAGTAAATTTCAATTTCTACATCATATAACACTAGATTTCCCCCCTGAAAATACTGGTTTCCAAGGCAGCTTCCAAGGAAATGAGGCCTACTCCCTGACAGCTGCACTCGGACAGCCTGGCCCGCTTGGTCCTCCCAGCCTGGACAGGGTAAACATCGGCTGAGGGGCACAGCGATTCATGGATTTGACCTTGGACACACAGCTGCCCTCAAAACTTGACTTCTGTGTGCAGTTCCTCCTAAATCGTAGACTTAGCGCATAAATACTGCTCATTAAGGCTGTGAGGATCGCCTTATCGGCTGCACGTATTTGTCAAGTCAGTAGAACGAAACCGAGCACAGTGATCAGCCGTGTTCCCCCATGCAAATAAATCTTGGATTCTTGAAGTTCAGAGTAAAAACCATGGGCCACATAAACTGTTTTGATCAACTGAAACTATTCCTCAGCTCCAGGAGCTGCTCCAACGAGCAGAATTTTCCTGTTTGCAATTTTCAACTGGCAGATGAGAAACGCATGAAGCTTTATCCAAATGGAAAACCCAGTCATTCTTGGTAAAGTAGAGGGGGAAAAAACCTGTCAGCTCCAAGAATTTGTCGCTAGGGAGAATATTAAACTGAAGCAACTTATTTCTTTGAATAGAAAACAGGCATAGACTAACTTCTGATTCTCACATTTAACTGGGCTCTCACCTCTGCTCTCTTCTCCCATCGTTCTCTGGCTGTCCTGCAATCTACAGTCGCCTCCCCCACCCCCGTGCACATACACACTCATGTGTGACTTTGGGGAGTTTCTGGTGGCACTGCAATGCGAGGTGTTGGGGGACAGATGGTCTCTGACCTAGGACTTCAGCCACCCCATCGCTGGAGAAGGAGCAGGAGGCAGGGATGGCTGGGGACATTCCTTCTGGACCTGGACACACACAGGCACTGGCACGGGCACAGGCACACACACACACACACACACACACGTGTGCGCACACCCCTGCCTGACAGCCACCTGAGAAAGCCCTGTTGGCAGTGGTCCCTGAGCTATTGTTTTGGTTGCCTGCTCAGACTCAGGCTGGGCCTTGGAAACCAGTCGAAAGGAGAACGCCATGGACTAACATGTGTTCCCCAGGCTTTGGGTTTCATGAACCAGCATTGCTGGAGGAAGGCTGGAAAGCCAGAGATCATGGTCCACCTTTCTGCAAGTGAGACGTTAAAACACCACCGAGTTTCAGGGTCCGAGATGGCTGGGTCTTCACGAAAGGAGCACCCTTTTCATGCTGACAACAGCTGTTCTTCCCAAGAAAGCACGGATGGATGGCTCTGTGAGTGTGTGGGGCGTGGGGGCAGACGCAGGCTGCTGCACCCGTAAGCAACCTTCCTCCGAGGATGCCCTTCTGCTTCTGGTGCTGCCCTGTTGCTTGGTTTGATGCCCAGAAAACCAGAGGTGCCCAGGGTTTGGCCCCGCCCCATGCCCCAGGTTCCTGTCATGTGGACAACTAGTGCTGGAGGACGGAAGTCCCGCAGCCTCCTTCCTCCCTCGGGTGGCTGCCTCTGAGGACAGAGACACCCCAGCACACCAGCAGCAGCCAGCGGAGACTGGGGCTCCCCTGGGGCCGCGCCCGTGCCTGGCTTGTCCTCATCCCTGTGCCCTCCCCACACCCTGTGGCTTCTCCTGGGAGCCATTTTTCAGGAATTTGCTTGCACATAAATTCTTGCCTCTAGTTAAATCCAATGGAAAACAAATGGGCGAGGATGACTCCCTGGTGGGTGTCAGCCTGTCTGGACCTCGGAGGGACTGTTCAGAGAACAGACGTGGAGAGGAGGCCCAGGGTCCAGTCCAAGCTCCACTACCGGTCAGATAGCTGACCTTGGCCGAAGTGCTCAGCTTTGCTGTGGGACAGAGCGGTTGCCCAAGGGGACAGGGAACAGGTGCATTGGAGGCAGAGCTGCACTGGTCTTTCCTGGAAGCCTCTACCCATCTAGTAGAGAAGATAACAGGAAATTCCAACATAATCAACACGGTCTCAGCTAATCACTCAAATAGTCCTTTCAGATAAATCCCTTTCCAGGCAAGCGCTGTTCTTCAGAGCTCCTCTCCCTTCCAAGGTGGCGTGGGGCCGTCGCACAGAATGGGCAGGGTGTCCCCAGAGTGGCAGGAGACAGGAAGCAGTGGTGCTGTCTCTCACGCTGCTGGCCCCGGATGCTGAACTCAGGGCTCCTGACGGCAGTCGGGGCAGAGCCCACTCCCCTGCACGCGGACACCACGATTCTTTGGCACTGGGGCGGCCTGAAGTTTGGCTGTGAACCCTGACGCCTACTGTGGATGGTGCCCTCTGCTCCCCCTTGCATTCCCCAGGTCCCGCTCCGGGTCCCTTTGCACTGTGGGTCTCAGTTCCCATCTTCTCCTCTACAGACTGTGCAGGACATTAGGGTCTGCAGTGCCACACCAGCAGGGGCCTGCTGGCATGCCTTTCCGTCTGCCCAGCCACCTTGCCCTGACACTTGGGGGCTGGCTCAGGGTATAGCTGCAGGTCACAAGCAGGAACTGAGAGAAATGTCCTTGTCTCGGGGTTTCCCCAAACTTGCTCAAACCATGTCACCTCTCTGGGGCTTCCTCCAATGAGCAGGGGTCAGGACTCAGTTCAGCTTCTCCTGCTCCATCTTTCTCCTCCCACCACCCGCCGAGGACACGGGTGAGCTTCCGTCTGTCCTGCGGGCTGACCCTGCCTCTCTCAGGGCCTCCACGCACAGACATAGACTGTGACCTGCCCACATGAAAGCAGGAAGGATCTGCAGTCCAGCTTGGCTCTCATCCGCCTGCCGTGAGCCTGGCACTGGCTGTGTTTCCTCAGAACAGGAAGACCCCTCTCTGGTTTACAGAAGGCCACACAAGGGCAGCAGCTGTGGTCCTCCCCATTCTCCTTATGGACACTGACCTCCCCTCCCTTCCCCTGGAGCCACAGTAGCCGACAGAGGACATAACTGCGCAGGAGAGAAGGGCCCACGTGTTGTTCGGAATCTCAAACTCTGATGCAGCGCGCAGGGGTGAGGCAGGAGGGGCGCCCGGCCGGCTCCCCAGTGAGGCACGGCTTGGACATCTGTGTCAGCCCTGAGTCTGTCCCTCCTCTACCTCTGTCTGTCTCCTGTTTTTAAGGAGCAAAGAGAAACCACATTTGCCGAGGTGGCCACACTGTGTGTCCCAAACGGAGAGTTCTCTGGGCCCTCTGCGAGGAAGGCAGACGCTGCCGCAGATCACAGCCCCAGCCGCCGTCCTGGTCCAAAAACCCGAACCGCGATTGCTAAACTGAAACTTTAGGTGGAGAAAACCCAGGCCGGGAGAGTGATGCCCTCACTGTCACACAGACCCACCGGTCCATGGCTTTGCTGTCCCTGCCCCTCAGGGACACGGGCCTGTGTGTCCACTGTCGGTCACCAGGGCCCTGGAGCGCCACGGCCAGGCTCGTCTTTGCTTCACCTCAGATCCGTCCCTCAGGCTTGCAGGGCCAAGTGTGGAGCGCCTCCCCAGGACGCCTGGCACCTCCCAAGGTGGCCCTGGGTTTCCTAAGAGTGGCGCTGCCACCTGAATCGTAGGCCTCTAGCACCTCCCGGGCCGAGGAGAGGCTAGCCGGCCACATGGCAGAGGCTGCGGAGCTGGGGACACACAGGAACTACCCAGTGACCCATTTCTAGGGAACTAAGGTCTACAGCCATAGTTCCTGTGGATAAATCTATTTATAAATCTAATATCAATGAATACTAGAGATTGTTTCTGATGAGGAGAGAGGCAGAAGAAACAGGTTATGTTTTGTTATTAAGGATCATAAAGGGATGTTTTGGGGAGTTTTTTCCTTTTTTTAACTTATCAAAACAGATGCACTATGGAAAAATAATGCAGCACATAAATTTTAGTTATGTTAGCATGAAAATGAAAAGCAATCATAGGACACAATAAATTCAGTGTTTTTCTTGGTAAAAAAATGCAATGCATGATCTAGTGGAAAAAAATAACATGTTCATTCCATATTTTAAAGTGGACTCTGTTTTAATATAAAAAAGAAGCAACACCCAGGCTGCTTAGAGTGAGTTACTATAATCACAGTCAGTCTGAGCGATTCTCCCTGCCGCTCTGGAGCACTTGACAGCATGCCCCGAAATGCCAACACCACGGCATGCTGCCCACGGCCATGCTGGGAGGTGAGACCCAGGCAGTCAGACACAGGCCCGGGCCAGCCTGCCCCGCAAGGGCCCTTCCTCTCCACTCGGTGCCAGCCCAGGGTGCGGACCTGCCTCCGCTGCAAGCAGGCCGGTGAGTGCGGGCTGGGAGAGACGCCCACCCAGAGACCCCCGGCGGAGCTCGGCCTCCTCGGAGACAGCAGCTGCCCCATTGGTGGCTGGGCAGCGGCGGCTAGGAGACTCACACCCAGGGCCTGGGCATGGGCTTGGGGATCCTGCCCAGGGGGCCGGCAGTGCCACCCTAAGTACGACACACAGAGGAGACAGCAGAGCAGTACCCAGGGGCCTCATCCTGAAGAGCAGACAGCCTTGTCCCTGACTTCTTCCTCTGCCCGCGCAGTCTCAGGCTCTGCGAGGCAGAAGGGGAAGAACGGAAGGGCGAAGTGGGCGGACGGCTGCGGGCCAGGGCTGAGGCTGGCTCAGAAGAGCAGCGAGGAAGCGAGGGGCACGTGAGTGGACACAGGCTCTGGACCCCGGCGCTGTAGAAAACGAGCGCGCAGGCGAGCGCCTTGGGACCCCGGGAGAGGTTTCTGCAGGCTGTGGGCTGTGTGCAAGAGCAAGGCCTGTGGGAACCGGAAGGTGCACGCTCTTTCAGGAGCGCGGGTAGGGCAGGGATGGGTTGCTTTCGGACAGAGCGCATCCTCGCACTTGACGCCCCGCTCGCCCGTGGGGTTGAGGGGCTGTGCCTATGCAGCCTCACACTGCCCACAGTTGGCATCTCACGGGCACGGTGCCAGCAGCCTGGCCAGGGAGGTGTTAGTGATGTGGTGCCTCAGAAATCTGTCTGTCACTCTCAGATCCCCACCGAGCGGTGGGAGCCGAGGCCCCCTCCTGTAGGAAAGCAGGTGTTCCTCCCGCAGGTGTGCAGCAGAAATCCAGGTGGGAGCTGTGAGTCACCACTGGCTTCTAGCTGCAGCCACAGACTTCCGTTAAATCATCCTTCCAAACCTCCCAAGGCTGTAGTAAGAGAATGAATTGAACATCGTTCGCATCTGGCTCGATTGTGCCTTGTTGAACTTTTCCACGTGGTGAGCTGCAATTAGGGACCTGGTCAGGACCCCCAACTGCCTGCATGAGGGGTGTGGTGAGAGGGTGAAAGAAGAAGCAGAGGCAAATTTAGTAGTGCATGAAGGGGCCTGGGGGGTCAGCGCCTAGGGTGGGCAGAGACCAAGACACCCCAAGTCAGCTGCTCTTTATTGAGCGCACACAGCGACAGGAGGGGCTAGCAGGAGATTCAAGCCCAGTGGAAGACTCAGAGGTCAATGAGTCAGTGGATAATCTTGGGATGACTCAAGAGGATGGAGATGATCTTATGCGAAGGATCTTGCCCTGGAGTGATTTTTAACCTTAGTGATTTTAGTTCGTCTTCGTGGGTGGGAGAAGATGGCCCATCCCTAAGGAGTCAATGGGAAATCTGAAAGGGTGACTGGATGATCCCAAGCCTCCACTTATCCCTTAGGGATGTATGCAAAATTAGTCATTGTGAATTTGTGGTCCCCGACAAACTGTGTCACCCAAGGCTGGTATGTGAGGCTCTGGGCACCCCGTGGCGCTGTCAAGCTGATGTGAAATGAACCATCAAGGCTGCATTCATAAACAGTGCACAAAGCCACAGTAGCATTCTGTAGTACAGGGTGTGAGGCCGTCTCTCCACCCTGAGGGTCGGCCCGAGTTTCGGATTCTGGGCACGCCAGCTGCGTCTGCTCTCCCTGGGGCAGTGCGACATCTTTGGGGGGAGGGAGTGTCTGGGAGGTGCTCCTGGGACTCTGTGCCATGAGTGTGCTGAACCCATAGTTTCCCACCAGGGTGCTCAACGTCCTGCCGCCTTTCCAGGGATTGGAGGACCAGACCATCTTTGGGGACCATGGGGGGACACTGTGGGATGCTTGGCCGGTCCTGCTGTTCCGATGCCATCCCAGGGAGCCCATTGCTCACTCTGCTATGTCCCCTGAGTGTGTTCTGTTTCCAGCCAGGACTCATTTCAGTTTAAATCTGTCTCCAAGTGACACCCTGCCTGCTGGACCCAAAAGAGGACTCCGCAGAGGGTTTTCTGGAGGAGCAGCGCCTCAGCAGTGCAGTTCACCCCTCCTCAGCCCAGCAGCCCCCTCCAGGGCCATCCACAGGTGGAGAATCCTCTCTCCACAGGAACACGCATCCATTTCTTCTCAAGGAAACCAGCTTGACAGACGATGCCTCTGACTGATTCTCATGGCAAACAAAATTGACAGGGAAATTCGTTCTGGTCCCCAAGCTGAAACCGAGTTCTCTCCTTTCCACTCCTTGCCTGTGTCTGGCACCTTTCTGGGTCGCACGCCCTGCGGCAGAGTGGTGAAGCACATCTTTTCCTTCCTACTAGGTGTGAGCACCTTCATTCTGGGAGTTGCCTTTGTATCTCGCACAGCATCCGGGACCACGCTTTGGTGTTGGAGAATGGTGTGTCTATATGTGCAGCAGAGTGAGAACATCTGTGTGTTGTTTTTTGTTGTTTTGTTGGTTTTTTATTTGTCTGTTTGTTTGTTGGAAGACAGAGTCTCACGATTTCATTTCTAAGCAGAATCGGGCGGGGGAGACACAGGAACAGAAACTGAGGTGGAACAGTGGCTAATGTCGGTGACCAGTGGCAGGCAGGGAGGGGAGCAGGAGAGGGGTAAATTTGGACAGCACAACACGTGACAGTGCTGTGCTGTGTACTGAAAACCTGCCAAGAGCGCAGATGTGGGGAGGCACGCACACACGAGCACACACACACACACACACACACACGCACACACCCCTATGCACAAAAGCACCATGGATGCACAGGGATCCGTAAATTTGACTATCATGCTGATTTCACTGCCTGTATGCATATATGCACTCCGCAAATGTATGCTGCAACAAATAAGTAAGATAAATCATGTCAGTGAAACAAAACTTCTTGTACACAGACGACCAGGAATTATGTTTATGTATTGAAACTGTTAATGAGCTGCCTTAAGCTTCAGTTAATATCTTCTCCAGCCTAGTGCAAAGGAAAATGCTTGAAATTACTTAAAATAAGCAGTCAAATATTATACAGTATACAATTTCTATAAATCTGTGTGCATTGAGAAACACCAGGTAGCAAAATATAACAAATAAAAAGGTGACCTTATTTTAGTAAAAACCACATCGATTAAGAATGAGGATCCTTAGGCTGATCTTAATGGTCATTGTAAGAAAGGCAAGTAAAAATAGCAGAGAAAAACGCTTTTAAAAGAAGGATGTGTGTGTATATGTGTATGGAGTAGATATTAAAACATATTAGTAGGCCTCTGTGATTAAAACTCTGTCATATTGGCACATATCAATGAAAAGAAACAGAAATACCAAAGTAGTTTCATACGAACATATAGTATTTAATAATCTTGACATCGCAGACCAGTGAGGGGACACGTACCATTAGTAAGTGGTAAGGGCTGATTAGAAAATTGCAAGGAACAATGTCAGATGGGATCCATTCTTCACACTACACATCAGGATAAATTCCAAATGGATAGAAGACTTAATGCAAAATGTAAAGTCATATACTAGCTAGAAGGAAACAATAGGAGTAAATTTACAATCTGGAAGTAGGAAAAACTCTCCTAACTAGAACTCAAATGTCTAGAAGCAACAGGAGAAAAACCTTAATGCAATTGACAATGCATTGCTTGAAAAGGAATGGAAAACCTGAAAGAAGTACAAAAACTGATGTCACAAAGAGTTAATATTCCTCATATAGTTGATAACGGAAAGGAGTCACTGTCAATTTTTTAAGTGTGATTTTTCTCTTGTGCTTATGATTTTGAAAACCTGCCTCCAATCTTCAAAGGTACTTAAATATTTATAGATGAAAACATATACTGTGGTGAATTTGCCTCCAAATCATCAAGAAGCAGTGAAACAGCATGGATGAAAGTAGAGTGGTCATAAATTAGGAGATGCTGGAGTTGGGTGATGAGCACCAAGAGGACCATTACACTGTTCTCTCCTTTTGAATAAACTGGAAGTTTTCCATACTTACAAGAAAAAATGTTTTTCTCCTCTCTGGTTTTTACTAGTCCATGTTTGTGGAGCGTGGTGATTACATTTATCATGGGGAGTTAGTCCATGCACACAGCATATCTTCATTTCGTCTTTCATCCCTTACTCCTCCCATTCCCTCCCTGCTCTTTCCAACTTTTGATCCCTTCCTATTTACAAAAGCAAAATATAAGACAGATAACAGGGAGTAGGAAGATCTTTCTCAAATGGGAAGGGGAACAAGAAATGGAAGGATGGGGGAGGGGAGGGAGGGAAGGAGAAGGAATAGAGGAAAGGAAAATGTTTTTTAATTTATATGATCACAAAATTAGCTTATTACATTTTTTTTAGACATGGTCTCACTATGTAGTCCAAGCTGGCTTCAAACTTGAGGGGCTCCTCCTGCCTCAGCCTCTAGAGTACTAGGATTAAGGCATGCACTACCCAACTTGCTTACTACTCTTATGAAATCATGTTCACCATCTGTAAGAAAGGATTTATGAACACAGTGTCATATGTTTGACCTCATAAATCCGTATCTACTATGAAAGGTCCTCACTTCTGTCATTATGACTGACTCTATGCTCTAAGGGACTGTTCTGCAGTAGCACAACTAAATGCTGTTGAAGACACACTTGAAGATGTGATGGGTCTCAGAGGATTCTGTCTGGGGTCATTCCCTACCTGTCTCCAAAGCCTCACCTGAGGCCATAGCTACAGAAGCAGAGGCAATTGGGAGGAACAGGTCATCAGTGGCCCACTGCAGTAAGAGTAAAAGTACCCCCATTTCCCTAGCAGAGGCCTTCAGAGAGGCTCCAGCAGAAACAAGCCATAGCTGGAGAAAGGCAACCCACTCTTTAATTTGGCCCTCACTATGTACAATCAAGCCACAGATCACAATTAGAGATCAGGAAACTCACAGGAATGCAAACCCTCTGATTTCAAGTTGGCAGAAACAACCACAAACACACAAATCAAACAATGAAACAAAGCAAAACTAGAACAGATATAGACTCTTGCAGAGCTAGGTATTGAAATGGTCAGATACAGAATTTATAATAATTGTATAAAATTGATAAAGTTATGAAAGATTTGATCAGAAATAGGGCCAATCAACAACAGATTATGTGAAAATAAACTAACAATTTTAATTTTTTTAACTAAAGATTTGGAAAATAAAATTTTGAAATAAAAAAATCTTGATCAAAGAGTCAAGTTCTCCCTTTGATGAAAAGATAAATAGTGCACTGGAAGAGATCTATGAAAGATACCAAAATTGCAACACAGAGTAATCAGAAAAGATGAAAGCAATAATGAGGGTGGGAAGAGAAGGAAGACTATAAATCTTATCCAAGTTGCAGAAGAAAGAGCTCAGAGTGAAAAGAGAAGAAATAATAGTTAAAGAGATAATGGCAGTTGAAATTCCCAGAATTAATGAAAACCACACATCTGCAGCTCTAGGAATCAAAATTAACACCAAACATGATAAACAAAAGGAAATTCATGCCATCAGAGTGAAACTGCATGTCACAGGTTGGGTTATCTGGAAATAGATGCTGAGGCAGGATATTTATTAGAGATCAACCTGTAAAAGGGCAGAGGGAGAAATTCAACAGCAGCCAGGCATGGAACCTAGACCAACTCTACAGGGTGTTGGTGCTGATACACACTGTCAGAATCACATGCCACAGTTCAAATGACCAGGTCTTTAAACCCCACCAAGATCAATCACCAGATGTGATGCATCCAGTGGGTTCACTCTTGACCCTAGTGGTTCCATGCTCTTGAGACAGTGACACTGGACACGACTGATGCCACTCCCAGAACTACTACAGAACTCCCTACTTGAAGAGGAAACTGGGCAGGCATCTCTCTAGCCACCACAATCCACCCCACTCCATTTCATCACATGTACCAGCTTTTCCAGAGTCCATGGGTCAGTCCTTCTGAAGAAAACTTGCGAGGGTCAGTATGACACCTGCCACTGCAGCTGGTCATAAAGCAGTGTCTATTGCACATCATCAGGCTCTTCCATTAAACATTCTCATTTTTCCTCACTCTTAGCTATCTGCTGATAGTCTTGACAGCCAATGTCATAGTGTGACCCAAACCATTTGTGAAGAGTCTGAGCCTTTGGTCACCATGACTTTGTGGTTCTTCAGCTTATTGCTTTGCTAACAAACTCAGGCAAAGGTTTGCCAAGAGAACCAGAAATCTCCTAAGTGAATCACTTGGGTGAAGAAATATTCCTCCCTGCTCCCCTTATGAAGCACCAGCCTTCCTTTCCCTGAAATTTTGCAGCATAATCCTGATCACAGGAATCAAAAAGTTTTGGCTTAAATGACAGGGCCCTCAGCAGTTGCAGTGTCACCCTCCACCTCCCCCTGACCCAGCACAAGGGTCTTAGAGAAAGCTTTCGGTCACACCTCATTTATCCAGTCTGGATCATTCCATTCAGTTAGCATAATGTCTTTGGTTTAGTGAATCAGTGTGATGTTCTGTGGTACCCCAGATGGCCTAGATCTTTTCAAACTACCTTATGACAGAGGGTATGAAGGAATATATCCAAGGCAAAACTGTAAGCATATGTCTTACAACACCACCAATTCCATTTGGAGATTAAGGATTTCTGCTCAGTTTTTTTTTTTTTTTTTTTTTTTTTGTCAGAATGGAAAGAATGCACTCATGAAATCAGAGATGGCATTCTCTGTGTCTAAGGCCATGTTAATTCCTTGCTGAACAGCACAGGAGCTGTCACCAGAGCTCCTATGGGCTGAGCTGAAGGTGGTCTGCTGCCACCCTCCAGAATCTGGTTCTGCTGTGACCGGGCTGGTGAATTCAGTGATCACCTGATGGGCAGCTCCCCTGTCCCCTGGACAATTCTTCTTCAGCTCAGCTGTTGGCAAACTATGGGCTTACATGTTTCTGTCAATAAAGTTTTGTTGGAACCCAGCCACACCTATTTGCTAATGAATTGCCTGTGGCTGTGTAGAGTGGTTACAGCAGAGACCACACAGCTCACAAAATCTAACATCTTTAGTACTGAGGCCTTTACAGAGGAGGTTTGCTTTGGCTTTGTAAAAGTGGCAGAAATCTCCACTATCACTATTTACCTCTCTTCATTTCCTGTCTTGGCTGGGGGACCTCCACTTCAGAGAGAGAAACACCCAATATGGGGATTTTTCAACTTAGCATACAGGAATTTCAAGTGTATGCTGAAATCTGGGACCAAAGAAATGACCTGGGACCGAAGAAATGATCATGGACTGAGTGAGCCCTTGGGCTCAAGGGTCCTGTCTTGGTTACTTTTCACTTGCTGCTGAGACAAAATACCTGACCAAAATTAGGGAAGGAAAGGTTTATTTCTTACAGTTCTCAGGGGTTTCACTCCATACTCAGCTGGCTCCAAGGCAGCATGGCATGGCAGAGCAGCCATTCATGGTGGCTGCAGACAGCAAGGTGTGCCAGCAAGAGAGAGAGAAAGACACACGCTCCTCTCACCCTTACTCTGTATGTCAGCTCCACCCTTGGGTGGGTGCAGCACTCACAACACAAATCCCAATGCTGCACAACAAACCAATCACAAACATCAGACTCGGCCCCATCCAAATTACATGAGGACTTGGGGGGACACAGGATCCAACCAATACATTCTACCCCTGGCCCCCCCAAGGGCTCATGTATAACCTTCACACCAAAGACATTTAGTCCATCTCCAAGAGTTGCCAAAGTCCTAACAGTCTCAGCATTGCTGAAAAGTCCAAGTCCCAAATCTCCTCCAAGATCTATGTCAAACTCTTAACTGTAACCCTGTACAAATGAAAATGAGGTTAAACATTTCCAACATATAAAGGCACAAGACAAACATTACCATTCCAAAAGTTACAAACAGGGGAATACAAAGCATTGGAACCAAAGCAAGTACAAAATCCAGCAGGGCAAATGTTAAGTCCTGGAGTTCTCCACTCAGCATCTGAAGCAATCTGGTTGCAAGCTCTAAAACGCTTGAGTGATTCCACCCCCATGGCACGTCCAGGGCTTTTCCATTGCACCCCTGCCTTCACCCTTACATCTTTACATATTGTCCTCTGAAGTTGGGACAGAAGCTGCACATTTTCCTTGCATATAAAACCAGCACCACATAGATGCTGCCAAGGTCCACTGCCAGCTGAAGCAGTAGCCAGGCTTTCCTCTCTCTTGGCTGTGGGGATCAACTGCCTGGATTGCTGAGCTCTCTGAACCTGATTGTGAGGAAAAGCTTCCCTATGCCACTGCCATTCTGGAACCTAGTGTGGTTGCCACCATTTTGAAACCTCCTGTGGCCTCCATCGCCACTCTGGAACATGGCACTCTGTGGCTTTTTCCTCTAAGCAAACTTGTTCACTTTTGAAGGTCTGAGGTTGCAAAGGGTGGAGGCACACTGCTTCCCGGGATGCCTCCAGGTCATCTTTTTTATTTCTTTGTTCCTTCTCAGCAACTGAGGTCTCAGCTCTATCTTACAGTCCACAGCTTTCTGGCCAAACTCACAAGGTTTTAAATCACCATACTGGGCTCTTTGCTCTTGATTCGCAACATAAATCTGACTAAAAGCCCCCAGCAATAGCCAGGCCACCATTTCAACATTAGGTTGTCTTGAAATTTCTTTTGCCAGAATAATCAGTTCTATGCCCTTAATCTCAGTCTCAGGCAAAGTCTCTGGGCATGAGCAGAATGCAGACAAACTTTCTGCCAAGCCATAACACACATAATGTGGAGTCCAACAACCAGTGCAGTCCTTCTTCCCAGCAGAAACCTCCTGAGCCTGGTCTTCACCAGCAGGCTTTCTATCAGCCTTCTGGTCTCCTGGGCTCTGACCAGAATCTCCCATATGGAACAGCCTAAGCTGTTCCAGTGCCACTCTTTCAGGCGACATCTCCAAACCTTTCCAAACTCTTTCCACAAACCATTTTCAAAGGTGCTTGAACCACATGGTCAGGTTTACTCACAGCAACAACCCCACTTCTGGTACCAAATTCTGTCTTAGTTACTTTTCACTCATTGCTGAGACAAAATACCTGACACCCAAAATTAGGGAAGGAAGGGTTTATTTCTTACAGTTCTCAGGGGTTTCACTTCATACTCAGCTGGCTCCAAGGCAGCATGGCATGGCAGAGCAACCATTCATGGTGGCTGCAGACAGCAAGGTGTGCCAGCAAGAGAGAGAGAAAGACACATGTTCCTCTCACCCTTACTCCACCCCTGGTTGGGTACAACACTCACATCACCAATCCCAGTGCTAGACAACAAACCAATCATGAACACCAGACTCAGCCTTATCCAAATTACAATGAGGACTTGGGGGGACACAGGATCCAACCAATACAGGTCCCACTCGTAAGCTGACTTTGCCCAGTACTTCATTCATGCCCTGGGCCTAGAGTGCTCTGTGCCATGACATCCTCTATCTAATAATCCTCAAAATATTGAATATTGCCCTCTCCCCCATCTGCAGTATATTGATCACTTTCCTGTTGCTGAGAAAAAAATACTTTACAACTTCTAGAAGGAGAGGTTTATTTTAGCTCATGATTTCAGAGGGTTCAGATCTTGCATCTGGCTGCAAGGCAAAAACATCATAGTAAAAGGGTCTGGCAGAGAAAAACTGTTCACATCATGGTGATCAGGAAGCAGAGAGGGAAGAGCCAGGGACAAGAATACAGCCTTCCAGGTTGTGTCCCCAGGGAGCCACCTTTTTAGACCAGGTCCTACCACCTAACTGCACATTCAGCCAGGAACTCATCAGTGGATTAACCCATGGTTAAGCACAGAGTTCGCATGTCCCAGTCACCTTCCAAAAGCCCCTGCCTCTGGACACAGGAGACTTTGGCAGCGGGGTGGAGATGGAGGGTGGGGTGGGGCATTGTTTTAGATATAAACTCTAGCGTGCAGTTATCTGGGTAACAGGTGTAGGTCCTTGTGGGATGCTCTGGAGAAATCACTACCACATGTACTCTTCCTGGTGTCTCCTGGTTCTTCCCCTGGGGACCTGCCCCTCTCTCCAGCTTCGGAGTTACAAGTTTGGGAAAAAAGACAAGAAGTTTTTTTTTTATCATGGAAACCACCCTTTGTCTCTGAACGTTATCTCTGATTTTTTTTTTCTAGCAGTGCATGCTGAGTCGCACCCTTGTCAGCTGCTTTTCTATTTTGCAGCAAAGAATATTGTATTCTATTAACCTTCTCTGTGCGTCTATGCACAGCAGGCCTGCTTGGCTGCCAATCCAGTCTACCACTCACTGCAATGACTGTGTCCACCTGGCCTACTGCGTCATGATCTTATCACCCCTGTGGTCATCAGCAAGCCCTGGTCTGTGCTGGCCTCCAGCCTGGACCGTGTAGGAGAGCCATCTGAACACGCTGGGGGCGTCCGCCACCCATCCCCGTGACCTCACCGACAGCAGCTCCCTGGAGTCTTCCCCTGGCCAGCGGGCAGTCTTCAGGGGGCCTCCAGGCCCACATCACCAAGCATTTTCATTACCTCCTTTGCTGTCTGCCATGGCAATTTGGGAGTTTAGGTTTCCTGTGGGCCCTCGCTTTGTCCAGTTCCAGGAACCATTCTAAGAGTAAGGTCACTCTATGTCCTGAGGTCCCTGCCGTGGTATTAAATCCTGTGTCTCAGAAGAGTGATCTCAAATTATTAAATTCATCCCCCACTCAGCTTTACATTCTTGCTACCTGATGGGGCCCCCTCAGCATCTCCTCCTGGGCAGACTTGCCTTGCTCCGTGCTGGTTGGGTCCACAGCTCCTCCTGAGCAGAGTACTTTCCATTCCTGTCAGTTCCTGAAGGTTTCCAGCTGACTAAGGCCAACTCTGGACTGAGGGGTTGGGGTGGAGATCCAGTGAGCTGCACTGCTGGCTGGGGAGATATGTCAAAGTATTGCAAGCTAGCACAGTGCGGGGTACTTTTGACAAAGCAGAGTTCTGGACGTTCACAGTTTTAGGAGTGATTCACCCAAATGTCTGGACCCCAAAATTTAGGACCTGACCTTGGCATGACAATCTTGTGTAGGTTGTATGCCTACCTTTCTCTGCTGTTTGATTGCTTGTTATCAGGAATCGAACTTGGGTCCTTGTGCTTGCCAGGAAGGCACTATACCACTGAGCTACATCCCCGGTTGATTGCTTGATTAAGTGCTAGACCGGACCATGCCTTCAGCCTCTGAGCCTCTTTGGAAACCAGTAGGGAAGCCTTGTGGTTTTCATTCCTAGCTTTCCAGTTCCTTGTGAATCAGGAGCAGCTTGTATGTTCTTCTTCCAGGGCATCAGCAGTGCTGAGCAATACCCATGTTCCCCATTGCATGGCGACCCGTGTACTCTCCACTCCACTGCCAGCCAGTGGGCTGCTGTCTGTCACGGCCCTGTTCAGGTCAAATCCGTGAGATTAGCAGCCACTGGGCTGCACTGGTGCCATGGCCATACCCGCCCACACACAGTGACAAGGACCTCACTGCCAACAGGGAAGGGCGAGCCAGCTCCAGACGCTGCTCATCTCGCTGTCCCAGACCATTCCCAGCACCTGCCGCCTCAGACTCTATGGGAAACTGGTGACTGCAAGGGGAGAGCAAAGTTAGGTTTATGGAAATTACACATAATTTTCCAGTGCTTTGGTTGGGTGGCAGATCCATCGCTGTTTATTACATTACTCATAATTTACATATATTTACATATAATCTTTCAGGTATAGCTAATGGTTTTTTAAAGATAAGAAGGCAAAAAAATTGTTTTATAATGCGTAACATCTTATGCTGCCTTAATTAGAAAATTATCCAAAAGCATTACTACAATTAAAATATTTCCCTTGGGTTTTTAATACTTTAAACCAGTTTATGTGATTTTTCCTATTGCTACTGAAAGTATTTGTGGTCATGGGAATTAATGAAGAATAGTGATAGCATGCTACCTTTGTCCGCTTTCATTGTATTCTTGTCTAGATGACTGACTTCGAGTAGAAAACACGTCATTTATCCTTTAATGGATATAGTCTGCTTTAGTTTTTAGCCAATTAACATTTTAAGCCTCAATTTTGAGGTACGAATAGAGACTGATAAATCTCTAGAAGAAGGCTTGGTCTTAGCAGGTTCTTGAGTGAACTCTCACAGTGTAACAAAGGAGGGCTTCCTACCTCAAGCTCTAAAAAGTTATTTGGGTTGACCCTCTTTGGTTAAGTTTCATCTTTCCGTAAACTTTGCTGCACTAGTAAGCATGTAATGGTTCTCAATCCTTGGCATGATGGAGCCCTTCAATCCTGAGGAGACTGTGCATGGGCCAGGGCTAATAGCTAAGATCTTGGTTTTGTTCCTTAAGCAAAAGAATAAATGGTCACATCTATATCATGCGAAATATATGTGGCTATTACGTGAATAAAAAGCAGGAGAAAAGAAGGTAGGAAGCAGAGAAAAGCCACCAGGAACTCTTGCCAAAGCCTAGATGAAAAGCAGTTAAATCAGAGTGTGACATCAGGACCAGAGAGCGAGGGTGGAGCTCAGAAACTTGTTAAACGAATCCCAGAGAAGGACTTGGTGATCGACCAGACAGAGAGATACAGGACAGAGCCAGGGGATGACTCACACTCTCAGCTGGGTGCCAGGTGGAGACCATGTGGTCAGCACAGTTTGGTCATCAGAGGCACACAGCCTCGGGGCCAGGATGAGCTCAGCTCGTAGCCGGGTTGACTGTGAGAGGCCTGTAGGTCATGAGCGCTACACCACAGAGACCTCAAGCAGGGACCATCGCTAAAGGAATATTTTGTAATGTTTTTAAATGTTTCTAAAACTTCTTAGATGCCATTATCTCAGTTATGCCTTTCCTACTTCCCAGAGAGGGGACAGATCTCCCAGGCCCGTGGGCAGGAAGGAGGGACCACCTGAGCTGGGAGCAGCCCCGGGAAACCCTGGAGCCACACGCAGACCAGGTGGCCTAATGTGGAACAGAGCGCCCCAATTAGCTTCTACTCTACTCTTTTGAAAATCCCAGTACAGAAATATTTGCAAAAGTATAACAAGCACAGTTCTTTATATGCTTTTTAATGTACATCTTATGCTAAAAATGAATGACTACTCCTGACACCCACACTGTTCCTAATTCCCAGTTGGCTGAGACGTGGATAACCAATGTGTGACGGCAGGCCTGGCCAGCGTCAGTGCACAGCAATAGGCCTCCACCTTGCTAAGTAATGGGATGTATAAGCAGGGACATGGCCCGACTTGGGCTTTTATTTTTAGTTGGGCTTAGCTGACTTTAAAATAGATCTGCATTAGGGGAAATGTAAAACTTCCTCAAATAGAGCACTACTTAATTCATCATAAAGCAGCAGGGGGAGGGGAGGGTGTGTCTCCTGAGAGACTTTCTAGTACTAACAGATACAAAACTAAGGCCTCACACTAACTTTTCTTGGAAATTTTCACTTTCTAGAGAAGTTTATGAATTTATCTTTGAGTTTAATAAAAACACCACTATCCGGTGTGTCCCTCAAGGTGTCCTCACCTCTGAAATTAGTCAGTCAGAGTCTACATGAAGACTATTGAGTTTCACTTTGGTAGTCATCCCTGTACTCTTGTCATGATGCCAGCAGATGGTGACAAAAACAACAATGGCGTTGAGATCAAACCGCCCAGGTTGTGCCTCAGGGATGCAAAGTTGGCAGGTGGGTAACTGATTAATGGACATACTCTTGGCACCAATGATTTTAGATTCTGTAGTCACAGCAGCACAAATACATTACCATGAGCATGCCTTAAATAAACAAAGTCTGTCTTCTGGGCCCTCAGTTTTCCTATTCTACCCCTTAGCATTGTAGGTACTTCTATTTCCTGGCAAGCAGACCAGTAGGTACTGTCCTCTGCTCCCTTAACAATAACCAGCATAGCTGTCCTATTATCATGTGGCAACGTACTCAAATATCCTTCAGATACTCCTATCATCTGTAGAGTAGGCATTCTTGGTACCCCTTCATTGGGCTAACAATACCAGGGGAAAATGAGAAACCAAGAGGGAAAATAATTTGCCTGAGGATATTTGCCAGGGATCTTTAGAAAAACAAAGCAGGACCAACAGAATGCGTGTGTTTTGGGGGAAGAGGGGAAGATGATCAGGTCCAGCATCCAAAGATTGGAAAAGCAGGGCAGCCAGCAATGGAAACCCTAAATCAAGCACAGAGAGGACCAAAATCCCAGCTCACGAAGGAAAGCAGGAAACCAGAGAGAGTTCTTCATTCCTCCACCTTTTGACTCATTTGATGCTCTCAGCAGAATGGGTGGTGGCATTCACCCTAGGAATGACAGCCTACTTTACTGAGTCCACTAATTCCAATGCTAATTGCACCCACACTCACACACAAATAACCTTTTATCTGGGCACCATATGGCCAGTCAAGTGGATACACAATCACCACCTTGGAGTGAGTGTAGGAAGAAGGAGCAGCTGGTCATCATCCATATAAAAGCATCAGAGCGCTATGGGCCACTAAAATGTTGCAGTGAGCATTCCTTGTTTGTCATCACCCATTCCATTAGGGCTGATATTCTGTGGAAGCTTTAACCACATGTCCCCACCTCCTTTGGCCATAGGCATGGGCACATGATTCAGGTTATCCAATCATGTCCCTCCAGGCATGGTGATTGCTCCAGAGGTGCATGCGTGTGCTCCAAGTAGAGCAAATCAAGGTCCATTTCTGGGATGGATGTATGGATACTCAACAGAAGCCGTTTTTCCCCCTGTAAATTTTTACCAAGGGTGACGAGAGCAGTGCAGGAGATGGAAAGTATTGTAATCCCAAATATTGATTACAGTAATCCAAGTACTGTAATCCTTTCTCTAGTCTTCCTCACAATCCAAGAAGTTATATTTATAATCTCACTGAAACATTATTGGAATCCTGGCAAGTTAATTCCAATCTACCACTTCCAATGCAACCCATGGTGAGAGTAAAGGCACCAAGACATCTTCACAGTTAAGGGCAGCCAAGGGGTCCTGAGTCCAATCCCCGTAAGAATGTGTGGACAAAGACCTTGATCCTCAGCCTCTCCCAGAATATATTATCTTGTGAAGAAGGGGGTGGCTCTACGATGAGTGACAGTGAGGATGGCAGGAACTACATGAGTAACTTGAGCCGGCTGGCCAAGTAGTGAAAAAGGCATCACTGCAAAATGCAGAGATAAGGATATGCAGAGGGATCAATTTGCATAACCCAATCAAGGTAGCAACTGAATTGTTTTTGGAGGCTGCTGCTTCAGTTTCTGATATGTAAACTTTGTGCCCTGGGGACTCATAGCCTCTTTATCTCAAGGCTCATATCCAGTTGACACTCCTGGAGCTCACTGACTCTACCATCCCGCTCTGTGTATATATTTTACAGAGAGCACTATGCGAGGAAACAGGAGACTGTCTGATGGCTTTAGAGATTACATACCAGTACCTTGGCTAGCCTTGTTTACAGTGCTTAGAGCAAATTAAAGAGAGAAGAAAATACCATAGTCAGCTCTGTACATATCAATATAAGGAAATAAGTTTTGATATAATCAAAGTTGCAGCAATAGTTCTGTGTTCAAGGGGAGTCACTCAAATTGTCTCACACAGAAAGAGTCATGGAACACTGATGACATTGTTTGAACTCTTGGTTATATCTCTTAGACTTTCAATTACATGAAGGACACACATGAGCAAGATATGTTTATGTACTCATTTGGAAGATGATTGTTTCATGTAGCTGAAAGCTAAAGAAGCAGTATAAGAAGTTGTGTTGAAAGTGAAAGGTAGGCTGTTTCTCTTGCTTGAAAACAAAAGTCGTGACTTCATGACCAAGAAAGCTGTTACCCCAAGCCTTGCTGGGCATCTTCAGAGGAGTGGTGCAGCTCAGCCTCTGAGGGCAGCAGGTGCAAAGCACAAGGCCTGGTATGGGTCCTCTGCTGTCCCTCCTCCGTGCCCCACAGAAACAGCGCTCATGACAGTGTACGTGCTGTGTCTCCAGGTCCCTTCCAGGAGGATTTGGAGCAGCCTCTGCCCCTCTCTGTAAGAATTGAGAAAAGAATGTCACTGGGAGCAGCAGCTGTGGAATCCTAAGTATCCGACGCGGGCTTCACTTCCTATTAGCAATTTAAGCAGTTTTGCCAGGAGATCTTGGGACTTGACCCTTTTTCTGTGCTGACTCTCTACAGATGCTGAGCAATGAACTGAGCTCACGGATCTCAGGTTTCTCCCTCCAGTCTCTGAGAGCCATATTTTAGCTCATTCTTCTTGGTGATGAATAAATTCCAAATAGGAACAGCATGAAAAGAAGCACTTCATGGGCCCTCGCTGACCATTGTTAAATCAGTGAGTCATTAATCAATTTCAACTACCTGGCACCATGGGGGCTGTGGGCTATGTGTTCTGTGGTCCTGAGGTCTGAAATCTGGCTCCTTAAAACCCATGCAAAAAGAGATGAGGTTTCAGCCTCATAGCTCTGATAATTTACCACCAAAAATAAACGTGTTCTCCAGAGACAACTACTGTGTAAACAGACTCAGGAAGATTTTTCAGCATCTGCATACAGAAGCTACCACGCTGTACCCAGGGAGGCTGAGGGTGCGACTCATAAAGAACACTTTCTCTTTTGAGAGACTAGCCATCTGCTGAGCACAAAAGAAGAGCAGGACTTAGATCGGTCTCTGGTCCAGGTAGGGGAAATGCAACGTGATTCACTGTGCTGTCCAGGCAACCGCCCGTCTACTGTTCCCCGCATGCTGTGATCAGGGTTTGCCTTTCACGGCAAACACGAGGCCTGTGCTTAGCACTGGAGCTGGACTGCAGATATTTACTGAGAAGCAGAGACACTCACTGTGCTTTCTTCTCACTGGCCATGTCCAGCAGAGTATCTGGCACTTAGTAAGCACTTAATAAATTCTCACACAACCTTCCATTAAAACTATTTCCCTACTTCCAGCAAATATAATTTGCAAAAATCAGAACTATAGTACAGGTAAATTAGGGCAGAAACACTGCAAAATCATTAAGATTCCTTTACTTCAGGATGATTTTCAATGTCAAGCCCCTTGCTTAGAATGCATTTAAAACTATAACAATTTACACAGAGCTTCTCCATGAAACTTTTAGTGTGCAAACAAGGGTATGCCTTTGTGCGTGCCATTTTCTCCTACCAGGAATTTGCAAAGAAGGAATGAAGGAAAAATTGTCTAGTGAGGCAGGAAGTTGAAATTATTTAACTTAATAATGAGGTTTGGGGATTATCTAAGGCCTTCAAATATTCATCCAAATTGTGTTCTTCTTCATCCTTTGTAAACAGGACAGGCTGTGTAGCATATATGAATTTACTGCTGAATGTTGCAATGGAAAAGCCTCCAGAATGATCGGTTTGTGGATCAATGGGTTCTGAAAGTGAATTTTTGCCAAGGATCGCACACACACACCCCCATCATGAGCGTGAGCTGCCCTCGCGGAGCTGTGAGGAACAGAAAACCGAGCCAAGACACGGAGGGACGGAAGTGATCCGAGGAAGGCAACACAGGCTACTTGATACCTGTTTTCCTGGCCTGCTTGGAAGGCTGACAGCGTACACCTGCCTCCAACGTGGACCGGGCTCCCCAGGACAGAGCAGCCCCTTGGGCCCTGCTCCCCACCAGCCCAACCTGTCCTCGCCAGGGCCTGGCTGTGCTACACTTCTCTGGGATGTCGCAGGGAAACACCTCACTCTTGGCCTGAACCTAAGGGTCTCCCTGAGGTAGACAGCTGGCTTGGCTTCTTTCCTCTTATTTTGAGTTCATTTATGGTTTTATGACTTTATACAATTACACATAACATTGTCTAAGGAGGAGTGAAACTTCATGGTTCCTAATTCTCTAGGGTCTGATTCTTACTTTTAGTGTTTACTGACTCTTAGCTAACATTTCTGGCTAATAGCTAATAATTCTTTCCACTCTCGCTCCCAGATCATAATTGATGAATACCATCTTCCCAGTGCTAAGTCTCCACTGGGGCCCAACCATCTGAAGCTCAGAATCTCAGCAACAACTCCTGTGACTAATTAAGCTCTTAGACTTGAACAAGTCCTGAACCCAAGGTCTGTGATGGGTGATTCTGTGTGGGAATCCACACGGCCAAATATCAGTCTAGATGGCTTTGTGGGGCTGATCTGAGACCAGTGGTTTTGAGTTAAGCAGATGCCCCCTCATAACACATGTAGGTGGCACTTGTCCAGTCAGCTGGAGGCTGGAAAAGACCAGAAACACTGCCCACTCTGCCTGAGAGTGAATCGCTGCAGACAAGAGCCACAGCCACCAACTGCAGCCACCAACTGCAGGACTCCTCGTCCCTCTGTCCCCAGCCTCAACCCACCTTGTGGACTGGGCCCTGCCGGCCTCCAAGCCACAGGGAACGGACATGGAGAGCACACAACACGTGCAAGGATTTATCTCAGCAAGCGCTCAACTTACTGCTGTGATCTGTAGTGACAGTTGTGATTTATTCAAGGTAGAGCAATGAGAAATTTATTTTTCTAGAATAATCTTCTGTGGATTTCACTCTTCTTTGGTCATCTCCATGTGAGCCTCAGGGAAAGGGAACTCCAGTGTGAGCCGAGCATGGCCTCGGGAGCTCAGGAAGAGGGTTCTGTTTCAAGGCGAAGGTCAAGGCCGGCTCCCTGAGTATCTCTCTCCCTGGCCATTGGGAGGACGGGGTGCCCAACGTTTCACAGGTCCTGTTCTCCATGTGACCCCTGATGCTCACGTACACTTTGCCCGCCAAGTCCACACTGATGACACAGTGACCTTCTTGTTCATTTGACTTTTACGCATTCTTCCCGCAAGGCTCCATAGAAGACATATTGTGTACACTGAGGGTCAACAGATACAGAAGACACTGCCCCTGTACCTGCAAGTGCTCACTGCACTCTGAAAACCTCCCAGGAAAATGACAGGAGATATTTTCAAATCCCTAAAGTCAGGAATATGGTATTAGTTTCTAGTCTCCTGGCTTTTCTCCTGAATCCTTTTATTTTTTTAAGAGCAGGAAAATTTATTGGAGAAAAAGAGTGGGGAATATGAATGGGGAATGGAGAATCGAAATAACTCCTGAGACAAGAGGGGTCCCGAATGGGTTGCCAAGCCTGAATCCTATTTTTGCTCCATCACACATAACTCACAAATATTTTCACACCACAAGTTAGGCTTCTTTTAACTGTGCTCAAGTATAAACTGTTTTCCAGAAAAGCCACTTTTCCTGATGCGTGTTAACAATGGCCCTGTCTGTGGCATGTCTGCTCGGTAGGCCAGAGAGAGAACACTACCATGAAGGGCAAGAGGCCACCAGAGCCCACGGTCAGTGCATTCACCCACCAGCCCGATACCCAGCCTTGGATCTGAATTCCGACCCCATGGCTCAAAGAGTCACCTGATGTCCCAAGTCTGCAGAGGGTCATTCTCCCCACCTCTCCTCCCCGGGGGTGCCACATGCCGGGGTAGCACAAGTGCACCTTTGTCCTCCTTACAGCTTGGCTCTTTGGTTGCTGATGGCATTTTGTTGCCTGGACTCTACCTCTGCCCAGTCGCCCTGTCGTGGTAGCCTCTACCCTAACCTCAACCACTGGTCTCCAGTCCTAAGTCCCTCTTTTCACCCGTTACCCTGTAACCCTCCTCCACCTTGCGGGTCATCGGACTCTATCAGCCTGGCTCCTGTGGCCTCTTTTTAAAAAAATTATTTTATCAGTCCCTGTTTGCACTCCTCATGTGGAGTTGTACACAATGCAACCTGATTCCTTTTTCAGCCGCTTTCCATACTCTTCCTCCCCTCTTCCCCCATCTCTTGATCCCCTTCTCCCTGCTTTCTATTATCTCTTTTATTTTACTCTTTAATTATAATTTGGGTTTCCGATATAAGAAAAACCATGTGATATTTGAGCTTGTGTGACTAATGCATTTCACTTAACATTATGGTCTCAAGGTGCATCCAGTTTCCTACAAATGCCTCAGATCCGTCTGTCCCTGTGGCAGAGTAGAGCTCCATGTGTGTAAATGCCACACTTCCTTTATCCGTTCATCTGTTAGTGGACATGTGGGCCGCTTCCCAGTGTTAGCTATGATAAATTGTGCTACTATAAACATCGGTGTGGATGAATCCCTGCAATATGAAGTCTTTAACTTTTTCAGAAAGATATCCAGAAGGGGAATATCTGGGTCAAATGGAATTTCTAGTTTTTGTTTTTGGAGGAATCGTCATACTGATTTCCATAGTGGTGTTACTAGTTCACATTCCCACCAACAAGACACAATGGTTCCTTTTCCCCTGCAGCCACACCAGCATTAGCTATTACTTGATTTTTTGATGGCCATTCCTTCTGGGGTGAGATGGAATCTCAGTGTTGTTTCTACTTGCACTTCTCTGATGACCAGTGATGTTGAGTGTTTCTTCATGTATTTATTGGCCATTTGTACTCCATCTTCTGTGTGGCCTCTTTTGATCCACATTGTTCCATTTTAGTCCAGGTCCAAGCCCTCACAAGAAGTTAAGCCAACTGTTTCATTTTTGTTATATTTAAAGTAAGTTATTGGAATTTCGGCAAGCTCTTTGATGTTTTCTACTGTATAAACATAGTCAGTAGCATTGCACTTTTGAGTTAAGCCCGGTGGACAGTCTCTTTCTCTCATCTTCTGTTGTCAATATTTCATGAAGAACACAGATGCACAATCCTATGCCCATGGCCCAGGGAAAGGCCACAGAGCGAGGTTCCTGCCTGAGCTGCGGCCAGCACTCACATGGGAAGATGAAGCTTCTCAGCACCCCAAAAGCCATGTGGCCCCGGCAGTCACTGCCTCCCCATGGTAGTCACTATCTCGCCTGGCCTGCTTTAGCCTCAGGTAAGAGGAACACCCCGGGCTGCCAGCCTCCAGCCGCTGCCCGTCAGGATCCGCTGCTGAATTTCCTCCAAGCCTGTGCACCTCCTCAGCTCCAGCTTCTCTCACTCACACCTGCAAGAGAAGGTGGTCACTCAGAAGCAGTCCTTTCAATGACCAGTCTGGTTATGCATGAAATGTCTATTTAGCCTCCTGATACAAATGTTAGAATTTTAGAAACAAGGACATCCCTTTTCATCCACGTGACTGATTCTCTTCTTCCAACTGCAGGCCGGCTCAGGCCACAGCGAAGCGCCCTGAGGGTCTAACCGGCTGGAGGGCGCATCTGGGGGGAACACGGGCCACGCTGGCTCACTCTCCAACAGGCACACTGCGCGGATCCCACACGGGGCCAGGCTCAGCAGGGGCAGTCCTTGATGTGCCACGGACACGGCAGGCCAGCCTTTGCCAGTCACCTTCACATCCTGAAGAGGGGCGGCCCTGGTTCCGAGGGTGCTGTGGGGCTCCCACTCGTGCTGGCCTGAAACCCAGGGCAGATCCTGGTGAGCTGGAATCCTATCCTGCTGCACCTTCGAAGTCAGAGCTGAGCCTGCAGCAGCTCAGTGATGTCACCGATACCGAGAAGCAGTCTCAGGACTGGGGACGCTGCGGGACCAAGAGGTCAGACAGCAGGGCTCAGCCCCGTCGTCTACCAGTTGCTTTGTGATTTGAACAGTTAACCTTTGGGAGCCTCATCTGTACAATAAAGCGATCAGCCCCGGTGCGAATGCCGGCCTAGATGACTCGTCAGACAGTGTGAGACGACCCGGGGCCTTGACTGCATAGTGAACCACAGCGTGCTCTCAAGGGCTTGGCGACTTTCATTTACCATTTACTAGGCTGTAATCTTCTGGGCTGCCCCGTCCCCAATCCTGGGTAACCCGCTCTCCATCTGGTACCAATTCTGTGGGCTTTTGGGGACTTTCATTTCCTGTATTGGAGTCTGGAACCTTTGAGACCCCTAATTTCAAGTTGAAGGGGATAAAACCCGCCCTGCCTGTCTGGATTTAGAAAAGATGAACACTGCGTAATCCATGTGTGTCATAAACATGTTCGTGCACACACACGAAAGCCAAGTAATGTCATTAATATGTAACAGCTGCTGTGTACATGAGTAACTTTGACTTTTAACTTTTAGGTATATACAATTTATTGCATCTTTATATCATTTCAAGTATGTATCTAAAAGCTGAATTGTAAAAAGCAACATATTGAGAATTCAAGGACTGCAGAATCAGTCATTTTAAAACACAATTTTGGTTTTGAATTTTTGCCAATGATCTAAAAATAGTTAAAGAAGTACTTCTGCTTTTATTTTAAACACAAATTCTATTTGGCTTGATCGTCTGTCATCAGAGGCGCCCGGTGTCCCCCTGAATTGAGTCTTCTGCCTGAATTCACAATGCCTGAAAATAGTAGTTCAGCATGTAAGCATTGTCAATATCCACAGCAACTATCCTCAAGTTAAAACACTTTCTATTAATGTGGGTGACTTTGTAATACTTTAAGCACTTAACAGTACTTAAAAGATTTTGTCTTCAGAGAGCTCTAATTGCCCCTGGAGTTTTAATTCCATTTTCCAGGAATATTTACTTGCTGTTTTTAAAAAAATGGTCAGAGAAGGTCTAGATAAATATGTGAGTAGAAATTTCGTAAGCCTCTCTAGGCTTATGACAGCGTAGGGAAAGGAAGGAGACTAACATTTATTGTATATGTGTGTGCCAACTCTTGTGCTGCGTGCTTTCGGACACATAGTCTTTCATTTAATTGTAGAGAAAGTTTACAACCAAACAAAGGGAAAGTATCAATTCTGAGGATTTAACAGACTTGAGTTGCTTTCACTAAACTAATGCAGATCTTTCCAATGCCTACTTCGAGTTTAAATTGATAACGAGTGCCCACTCACATTCCCTAGGGACCCCCCGCCCCGCCCCGCCCCATGGACTGGAATGAGACCTCCTGGGCTCATCTGAAAGATGTGCTCCCGTCCTGGCTCTTCTATGCCTCTTATTTTGACGCGTAAATATTCAGTGGTAACTGAAGTCATGAAAGTTTTTGTTTGCAAACAGTTTGGTTCACAAACAGAAGTGTTTGGCAAAATTTTGTTTTTGTTTGCAAATCGCGTCCGGTGACAAACACAACTGTGGCCACCTTTCCCACAGAAACGCACACATGCACATCTTTTCCGAAATCACAAGACACATTCAGTTTGTGAACCGAGGTACCACTGTATCGTAATAATTACTCTTTACCATCCTTTTTTCTTATTTTCTATGGAAATCTGAGAACAGATTTGCATTAGGTGTGATGTATACTTCATTGAGTGTTGCAAAAATTAGTTTCATTTGTACTTAATAAATTTCACTGACATAAAGTAAGACATTTTCAGGTTGCTTCTTATGCAAGTTTTGTATTGTTAGTGAATCTGTAGAAAAAACAGTAATTTAAAAAAAATAGCACTTAAAAAGACCCATTTATACCTCAAAAGTACACTGAAATTTTCCAAGCATGTTAAAATAGAAATCACTAGAGAGGTGAAAGATCCTTTATCCTGTTTGGCAATGAATATAGAGTAAGATAAAAGATTTTTTTAAAAAAAATTCTTTCCTGTACAAAAAACACAAAGACCTACCCCTTCCCTCCAGGAGCAATGTGTAGCGGGTATGCAACAGGAAGACGGCTTCAATCCCGCACCACTAGGAAAGCACGGAGGAAGGTGTCGGAGGGAGTGGCCTCCAGCACATTCACCCACTGAAGTGGAAATGCAAGCAATGGGACGCCAGTGAGTTAGGAAAGTCGTATCACGAATTACAGTGAGCAAGGTTCAGGAGCAAAGCACGCTGCCCCCGCTCCTCCCTTGTTCACCTACAGCCCGTCCCTTTGGCCTGCCTCACCAGCCGTCCTGTGGGCCCCACCCTTCCGCAGGTGACAACAACATCAGAGCGGCCAAGGTGAGGATGTCCTCCAGAAGGACTCTGGAACCCCTCAGTCCCTCTTCTGAAGAGGTCAGTTGGAAGCCCCAGGTGTGCGGTGGGTCTGGGTGGGGCACAGAATGGCAGTGACAAGTTTTCAGAGGCTGTTTCTGCTGCCAATTCACAGTCTCCTTCTCCTCTCCAGGTAACAGAGTCACAGGCTCCCGGCTTTGTTCAACATGGTACCTAATAAACACACAGACTGCAGTAGTCACAAGGGGACAGGCAGCAGGTCAGCAGTGGTGACCTCAGCGCTAACAGGGCCACTTGGCAGGATTATTGGCTGCCCAACTCCAGAGGGAATATGTACGTATTCTACAACCTGCATGCCTGTTCGCTGCATCCTTGAGTGCTAAGTGCAATGTTCCAAGAGTAAGAATGGGCACACAAGAGAGGAAAATAATATGGCTTCAACTGCTGGGTGTTAGAGGTTTCTAAGGTCCATAGCTAGTCTAGTCGGGCTCTTTTGGGCTCAGAAAGTTTACCGAAAGAGAAAAGCCTGGCTGAGCATCACCAGCAAGCTGGCCTCGGGCTGCTCATGGCAGGGGAGCTCTGAGGACTCCCAAGGAGTGAAGGAAGGGCCTACGGTCATAGGATATAGGTACCAGTGTCCCTTCTGGGACACAGCAACTTCGGTATTTTACTACTAGTCTCTCACCATGAGCAATTCACTCTTCCAACTGACCTCTGCTGCTCGTAACCTGTAACCTGCCACTTCCACTTCCCTCTTGGTTTGTCATCAGACACAAACCCAGCGCTTCGGCTGTGAAGAGTCAGGTGAGCAAATTGTGCCACCCTTGAGTCAGCTGAATTGTGAAGATCTTTCTGCCCCGCTCCTTGTGTTCCCCCACCAACTGAAGGAGACAGGAAGAGCTGTGTGTCCCCATCTGCCTGAACTCTCCCCCTAGGGAAGGATGATGTACCTAACTGACCAGTTAGGGAACAGGAACTGAATTGTTCTTTGCAAGAACTTTTGATACGGTTACTCCTGGAGTATGTGTGTGTGTGAGAGAGACCCAGCTCGTAACTGCTTGGCTGCTGCCTTAGGCCACATCCTTCCATTAGGGTCCCACAGACACAGATGCCACATGCAAGTTAGGCTAATTAAAGAAGGACACAAATGCAAAGGGACAATGACACCAGCAGAGTACATGGAAAGCCCAAGGGACACTGCAGGGCAGAGCTGACAGCAGGGAACAGGAAGAGATTAGCAGGATCCAGGAGACAGCCCTGAGTGAGAGGTCACAAGGAGAGAACTGTGGTCTTGCAAATGCATAACTGTGACTTGTGGTCAGGGGACACAGGTATCCTGAGACAATACCAGCAGGAGAACGTCAAGAAGAAAAACCACCGTAAGGCCACCAGAGCCCATGCTCATGACCTGGCACAGCCCATCACGGACACCTCTTTGATGGCTTCCCGCTGAGAGCACCTGCACTGCCCGACTGCCCAGTGGACTTCTCCAGCCTCAGCATCTCCTCTCTAGCACATAGAGCAGCTGGAAGTGCCTATTGGGAAGCACTGTCCGAGAACTTCCTCCCTAGGGACCAGCAGGAGGAAGGATACCTGCCCCTCGCACTTAGGGACAGTCCCAAGGTGTGTTCTCTAGAGGTCAGTAGTAGGAGGGAGCCCAGCTGGCCATAGCTCATTGCTTGGTGACACACCCCTCACTGGACCTCCCCCTTCTCTGTCTCAGTACCCACTGTCCTGCTTTATGTCTGGTGATCACCTCCTGAGTAACCTATTTTGCTTAACTCCTTGACTCCAGGTCTGCTTTGAAGGACCCAAACTCGGACAGTGGAATAAGGTCCAAGTCTGTCATTTAGAAACCTGTAAGACAGCACCAGAAGAAACAGCCAGAGCAATTCGCAGTGACTCACTCAGGCAGGGGATTTGGAATAAAGCTGGAGAAACAGGTGTACAGGAGCATCTGTTGCTTGTTACAACTTCTTAGGTTATTATATATGTGTGCATGGATTTCTTTTATGAAAATAAGAGATAATATTAAAATATGCTTTTGAGTTACCTGCAAAACAGGAGCAGCAGGGGAGTGAAGGAAAAACAAAGAAACATAGACTGATTAAGCTGGAGAAAGGAAGAAGTTTCCTAGACAGAAAAGTGATCTTTGTGATCCGGCTAGAAAAACAGGAAGAGAAAGATGAGATGCTGGAAAGCAAGCATAACCTCCCTGATGTAGAGAGATGAATATGAGAGTCTACCTGCACACAAATACGGGGTATGAAGTAGAGTGATGCTTTAGTTGTTACTGGCCCTTGAAAAGTGAACAAGGCTCAGTTAGAAGGAGTCACGGACAGACAGACAAACAGAGAGAAGAGGATATTAGGGAGAAGAGGATTTAGGAAGCAAACTGAGATAATTCAGATGAAGAGATAATGAGTATCATTCCCTTAAAGCATTAAATAGGATGCCCATAAAACTACACCTTAAAGAATGAAATGACCCTACTAAGTGATGGCATAAAACTTGGGCAGCTTTGAGAAGAAATGACTGAAATGATCAACGTAGAATATGCAAAGCATCATCAGTTTCCTGGTGACTTAGCTACTGTGGAGGAATCCAGACTGTTATAACCTGTAGCCTGTGATTTGACCAAAGCACCGTTTTGCTGTTTTGTATGCGCCGTCTTAGACTAGAAACCCC